>FR989938.1:2718713-2803713 GCA_905404155.3 Plebejus argus | reverse complement strand
TAAATGTAGCATAAAGTTAAATAATTATTTACCCAACGCATGGACACCGCGCGCGGGAGGGGTAGCGCGCCGGCGCGGGGGGCGCATGACGCCGCGCGGCCCCATAGTAATTTACTAAGTGTCCGTGATTCATTTGTTTAAAGGGAAATTTTGTAAAAAATTAAGTACCTAATTTTATTACATATTTATAATGAGAATCGAGTACTGAATACTCTCCTTAAGTATCGGTATTATCTCACCACTCATGCTGTATAATACTATATACAAAGTGGCTATGATCTGGTAGTGACGTGCAGGTTGGGTTGCACCAACTTACTTTAACTATAACTTTAACTATAACAAAATGTCAAATCTCTAGTTAAAGTCAATAATGGACGCCATATTTGACGATAACCTTAGCATTAACTATACCAACGCCTCTGGTGCAGTGCAACCCACCCTAAGTCACAGAAAAGTCAATAGTGCGTTAACTGCAGAGTGGTTCTAGAGAACATAGAGGGTTGCGAACGAATGTTTGAGATGGTTCGAGTGCGGCCTATTTCCGCTCACCTTGACACTACTGGGACAGTGGGAATACAACTACCCTCATAGAAAACTCGAAAATGTCGATACTTACTAGATGACATCATAATGATGCGTCGTATAGACAAGACTATGACAGTGACATTTCAAAAGTATGTATGAGGATTGAGGCTATGAGGGCTGTAGTGTATATAATATAATATACATTATCTTACAAATTCCGTTTAATAGGAAACCTGTATGAATTAAAGATGTCAGGTCAAGTAAATAACTACACATTACACACCGCCTTAGCCATCGTGGTTATTTTTTTTTTGTAAACCACCCAGAAGTAGCCGTCGCCTCATAATTATTGAAGTCAGTTTCTAGATTAACCTATTAGTACGCCACCAACAAATACTTAAAAAAAATCATAGCATTCCATTTAACGACTTCACTATGATGACGTTTAGTCAAGACGTTAAACGTTACAGTCAGCGTCTTGCCTAGTTGTCCTTCAGTCATTCAATAGAACGGTGTCATTCAATGAATACGCTAAGTCATTCAATCGAATCACAGATTGAACCAGATGACTGCGACATATACATTCCGAAACCGTATATATCCTGTCACATACTAATCTAAAAGACAGTAGTTGTAAACTAAGCCTTAGTTACAACTTGTAAATAGTAGAATATTATAAAAGTAATATAGAATACTATAAAAGTAGAATACTGTAATAAACTAGGTCACTATTTTAATAACTTAATTACTTTTATAAATGCTGTAACAACTAGCTTTTAACATAAATTTCGAATAAATCCCGCATATTATAATAGCCATAAATACTAAATGACAGTAAATATCGGGACGATAACAATAATCGCTTTATTTCAATTCAATGGACTCCAATTAGAATCAGTATTTAGTATGACAGTTCAAATTTAACTTGTCCGTTAGTAAATCTAACGTAAAACCGCTTACCGCGATTAACTGAATAGACTATTGAAAACGGAATATGTAATTCAAATATAATTACGTACGTATTATGATCTGAATTCAGATATTAATCTCAAATTATGTTATATAGAAAATAGTGATATTATGTTAGGCAAAATGTAGTCTTTTATACAAAGGCCATGTGAAACATTTTACATGTCCATAACTAAATAGTCCTTAACAGGAAGATCTGTCGTCGTAATATTATATCGTAAGTGCTTTTCTTCTTGTTATTTTTAAACCTATTGTCTAACAATCTGCATGAAAATTATCAAGCGCTTTAGGCATAGTTTAGTTTCAACATGGTAATGAAATTTAAAAACTCGCGAAGTACCATTCCTTACCTATAAATTGTTAAATTGGTCTAGTCCTGGGGTTCCCAACCTTTTTTGTCTACTGCCCGCTTTAAGAACAAATTATGTTTTAGCGCCCCCTTATTAATTCAATTTAACTTACCCCCGCAAGCCTCTACACAACGCTCCCATTTTTTTTCTGGGTCCCACACCTCCCCCCGTTAGAATTTAGCGCCCACAAGGGGGCGTTATCGCCGACTTTGGGAAAGATCGGACTGTAAAGCCATTCTCGAAGTTTGGTGGGCTTTGCGAAGGCCATATAGGGGCTTCGTGAACGACACACTAATTGGTTTAAGAAATGACATCAGACACCAGAATGGAGACAACTCCAAAGACAAAACTTTTTTTTCGGGGTGCATGAAAAATGTCCCTGGGTCAATTCAGACCGCAACACGACGTGTGGATGCATTTCCAAATTTGTATAGATTTGACAGATTTCAATTGCATGAGATGTTATGAAAATCTGTCGAATCCATATTTTAGAAATGCATCTACGCGTCACATTGCGGTCTGCCCCCCTAGCATACGCCAACGAGATATCTCGTGGATATCTCACTCTCGAGCGTAGTGATATTGCCGATATCGTATATATACATATCTCTTTTTCGCTAACGTATGCGTACGTCGAGACTCGAGAGATAAATTTCTCCTTCGTATATAGTTCGTTAGTATATAGACAAAAATATAGCAAATATCAACCGGGGGTCACAAGATATTGGTCATAGCCCATTGAACGTTAAAGCAAAATGTGTATCGAGAAAATATTGTCGTCCTTTTTTGACTTACAGTAATAGCATATACTACTTTCTCTTTCGTTCATTTTACGCTTTGCTAAAATTTTTCTCTTAAAATGGCCGACAATAAATTAAATAATTAATTAAATCATAGTACTAACGTGTGAAATGTTACACCTTTGGCTTTATTTGTGTTCCTGGTGTTATTATTACAATTTCGGAAGGCACACGACGGCATTCTGAAGCGAAATGTGGTGAAAAACAACGCAGTAAACAATTAATTGAGCACGTCTGACTGTCACCGCGTCCTAAGGCTCACTGGTCACAGATGAGTGAGCTCACTCATCTCGAGAGTGACACATTTTCGCGCTGACGATTGTATGGAATGCCTTTTCTAACGTTATAGTTCTTTGGCAAATATAAAAAAAAAACAAAATTGTCTTTAATTTTGACGACAGACTTACGAGAAAAAAATGTATGTCAATAGAGATGACGAGATAAACCAGTTAACATCGAGAAAACGAGTAGACAAAATTTTCTCGTTGGCGTATGCTAGCATGGCTGATTTGACCCTAAAGGGTACCGCCACCAACAAAGTCTTATAAGCGCTGGTCTATGCTCTATAGTCTATACTTTGTCGCGAGTAACAATAATGGAACATACTTATTACCAGTTTATCATGCAGCGCATCCACCTTGCAGTCCAGCTGCGCAGTGGAGCCCACCAGCGCCTCGATCTCCGGCCCCGTTGCCACGTAGATGCTGTTGCCGTTGCCTGGCCTGGAGAAATACAAGGGATGAGGAAGTCATTTGTATCGTTTCTAAAAATAGTAAAACGCTTCCGTAGTTCAGTGGTTTAGAGCGTGGCTCTTGACTCGGAAACCGTGGGTTCGATTCCCGCGTTGGTAACATGTTATTTCCAAGTTTGGTTAGGGCAATGCAGGCTGATCACCTGATTGTCTGACAAGAAGATGATCCATGCGTCGGATGGGCATGTAAAAAGTCGGTTTTGCGCCTGATCTCTCGCCAGTCGTGTCGGTCTTCCGTCCCACTGGGTTGGGTTATGAGAGTTAAGGAATAGAGCGAGTGCTCTTGTGTACTGCGCACACACGTTTGGGCACTATAAAATTACTCCTGCGTAACTGGCCTGGTTTCAATGAAACCGGCCACCGTCACTGAAACCGGTGTGGCAGTTATTATTATTATTATAGTATGTTCAAGATGTGTTTAGAACTCTGAAAGTAGCAGCACTGAAAAAGCATTTTTTGTGATTTGCATGAGCAAGCGCTTCAGCGTCAGGAGTTTGCCGTAGAAAAAGTTACTCTTTTAGCGCTGCTACTTTCACAGTGAACAGTGCTTCTCTATAGAGGAGACTCATACGTCTACCCCAAAGTATTATTATCATTTATCACTTTATTAGGTACACACTGAAGAAATAGTATTGTAAATTTTAATACTTCATTTCAATTTTCATTTGTTTTACTACATACAAATGGAGTACTTAACAATGCTCGTTATTTTAAGAACAACCGAGAAACATTTTCACAAAAACATTTGGTGAAATACGTTTGACCGTGAAAATGAATGCTAAAGTAAATATGTAAGTACGAGGAAAATATCGCCCGAAGCGTAGAATTTTACTTGAAAGAAAGGGCATGCCTTGCCTAAATGTGTCTTTATTTTTAGTGCCCCAGTGGGCGACATAAGTTTTACAATAAGACAATATAGAGGTTAACGTAGCGATGTAATGATTATTTAAAAGGCACGAAATTTGGATGTACGAATAAAAATATTGCCTAGATACTTTACTTACTTTTTCTGAATAAGTAGACTAGTTATTTTATTCAGAAAACACGTTACACTATGGCGGACAGTATTTTCGGCGCCATTTAAAATACATATTTTTCAATGTACATTTTTTTGGGTTTCTACTGTTTAAAATATTAAAATATTAGTTTTTTGGTGAAAATTAATGATTAAGAAGCGATTAGCATGAAGAAAAAAGTGGGTGAAGTAGCCTATTCAACAATAATAAATTGCAACATTAATAATTGTAGTAATTTGTAGATAACGTTGTTTGGTAACATAGTTAATATAAGATTGATTTGTATACTCTTTTAAGGAATATGTACTTTAGATACTGTTTGTTGACTCTAATAAATAAAATAAAAAATTCGTCTTCACTAATCACTATTTTCTTATTCTAAATGTATGTGATAGCCTGTCCTTAAGTGTAACTCTACGACCCGCAAACAAAACAAAAATCAAACAAGAACAATATCAATAACCTTTGATCTTACACAGAGCAAAAACAAAATATTTTTTGATATTAAAACGATAAAAAATATACCCACAGCTGGATATTTGGGGTACTTTTTTGCAAGAATTGTAGTCGGATCTATAATGATATTGGAAAATTTAACCCTCGTTCGCCTCGCCATTTGGGACCTATCTGTTTTTGTATCCTTATCCTTATGAGAATTCTATATACTTAGGACTATAAACCCTTAAAAGTACTAAATGTAACTTTATTATTATTTCTAACCGACTTCCAAGAGGAGGGGTGACTATAATATTAAGTTCGGCTATGAATAATAATGGCTTAAAAATTACTGGTGGACCTAGATTAAAAGTTTTTTATTACATCCTCTTGAATTCGAACTATGTGTTGTATGATCATTTTTGAGGCCATTCTAATACGAGTACATATTAGTAAAGGCTTTTTATAAGCCATTATAGCCAGGCTATAACACTGCGTCGCAGCGTCGTGTTGCAAAAACAACATCGCATATAAATGAGATGCGATGTCACAACGCAAAAATTTCATATAGCATAGCACTGTTTATATCGGAAATTTTCACGATGCGTTCTGCGGCGTCGTAGATTTATACGATGCAACGTGCGGCGTCACATCGTATAAATTTACGACGCAGTGTTGTGGCCTTGTCTCATTATCATTCATCCTATTCATTATCAAACAAAACAAATATTATACCCGATAGCAAGCGTTCTGACGTCAATTGACGCGGTTATAGCAAGAACAGACACCAATATCTCTTAGGCATCCATTATACGCTCATGCAAGTGACAGTCAATTCCGTCAATCATGTATTATGTTTGACTGATGGTGACTGATGGACTGACGAATGGTATTAGACGGTCACTCAATTCTCTTCAGTTTTATGTCAGTCAAAGCCAAAATTGTCAGATGTGACAACACTCACTCAAAATTCGTGAGTTATCCATCAATCACAGCCATGACTGTGGTAAAACTGACAGCAAAACCTACCGTGTAATGGATGCCTTATAATAATATGTAGTGTACTCAAATTTGAATTTCCTCTTGTAGCTCGAACTTCAACTTGTTATGTTATGTAAAATCAGAATTACCTTTCATTTCTATGCTGATGTGAATTAGAATACGTATCAAATATATAATTGAGAAGAGGCGCGCTTGAGCCCGTCTCGCCCGGCTTGCGTCGTCTCTCCATCGATATAGGACTGTAGGCAGTCGTGGACTCCATATTGAACGTGACATTTTCATTCATTCGATTTATATTCACAACCCGTCTCTTTCTGCCTTTAGTATCCATCTCTTTCGTTTGACAGCACGGCTTAGCGTCAAAGTCGGTGAAGTCGAAGTTTGTGAAATTGTACACTGGCTCCAGAGTTGTCGAATGCAGCATTCGGTAGACTTTGTTGAGAATTGGCAGGGATTTCTTTTCTAACTTCGTATTCGCCGTTGTCGAGACGTCGGCGTCTGAACCTGTCAACAACAAAACATTTTCATAACGACGTGTGTCAGCGAAAAAGTATTTGCGCAACGCAAAGGTGCCACTTAAATCTGAGGCAAAGGAACCATGAGAGTCTTACTTTCTAAGAAATGTTTCCAGACAGCTCTTTACAAGAGTAAAGTATATTATTTCATGCATTAGTAGGTTCACACGCAGGAACCGTACCTTTTCTGAGATAAAATACAGTGTCCTCTCCCGGGGCTAGAAGAAACCCCATAAGTCATAACAAACTTAAATGTAAGAAGTAATAGGTACATGACGGACATATGTTTACGCGTGACCGTACTTTTTTGTGAAAGAAACTATTTCATTTTCCAGTACTTGAAGTATTTCTACCTCTTAATCCAACAAGTACCAAGCGGCACCCGGGTGCCGCATGACAATTGAATATCTAATGTGTCTGTGATTCCCACGATCGAGAGATTAATCGAAAAGTGGTAAAAGATGTACAGACACATTCATTCATTAAAAATGTTCGTATATACACTATAATATTGTACCATCGAGGAAATTGATTCATAGGCCGCAGTAATTGACAGACCTACGTCATTTGGTCGGCTTATGTCAATTCAATGTTAGCTGTGATCGGTCGGATGGGTTTGACTTAACGCGACCAAATTACTTAGGTCCGCAATCTACCTAGTAATCATCTTCTCTGATAGTACAATTGCATACGTTAAGGCAGTTTTAACGAAGTCACAAAACAAAACAATACGTTAGGATAAAAAGTTCGTTAATCGTGACACAAGAGGTCGTTTAATTGTAAGAAAGAGAAACAGATTATGTACATTAAAAGTAAAAAGACAACTTAGTTGTTCTGGGGAAACTTTAATGTCTCATTAGAGAACTATTCGTTAGCCGGTCATCTGAATAGTGCGAAGTCATCAAACAACAGCAAAGTAATCTTGAACTTTCCCCTATTGTGCAGCCTCGTTAAAAGCACTAATGAAAACTGTATTGTGGGAATTTTCGCTTTAATGAATCCAAAATTTTTATAATTAATCCGAAATCATCTCTCGAATGAATTTGATTTTTAAATGAAGTCGCATTTACTGAACCCTTTCATTGTTATACAATGAAGGAATACGAAAGATACGAACACAATTTTTATAGAGTTGTAGAATTTGAAAATTTCAGAATAAAGTTATGATAAGCAATACAGTTTCAAAGTGTGCCCAATTTTCCCGATATAAGATATCTATGTCGTATTCTCAGAGAATTTTTGTACCAGACTATTGTATTCATTCATCTTCGCCATGAAACCTAATCCTACGGAAACAAACTTAAATTTCAAGATAACTGCAGGTAGCCTTTTTTATATAACTTCACCTACTAGCGTACAAACATTCATCTTTTGCTAAATAGTATTTACGTAAAACATCCTTACAAACTTTCGCGTTCGCGTAGCAGGATCTAGAAGGCTTCTCAGAAAAGTTAACATTCATTTATAATGGATAAAGCAAGCTTCTTAAGTTTTAGTAGCTGTTAGTAGCAAAAACTTTAAAAGTTTCAATCTTCAATAACACAGTCTGAAGTATTAAAGTATGCATAATAT
This sequence comes from Plebejus argus, assembly GCA_905404155.3. Lineage (NCBI taxonomy): Eukaryota > Metazoa > Arthropoda > Insecta > Lepidoptera > Lycaenidae > Plebejus > Plebejus argus. Next base: position 2,795,778 of record FR989938.1, on the reverse strand, counting down.
TAAGCGTAAAAATCTCTTATAACTTTTAACCTCTAGTTGGGTTAGACTTTAACTTTGAAGCTGGGTTTAGTGGTTCGTTTAAGTTTAGACATTTTAGATACACTCAGTAAAATGTTTAGAAAGTTTCAAACGGTATGCGTGGTGCCAAGATTGCTTCAAAAGTGCTTATCTCAAATGGCCTATTTGCACTAATAGACTATTCCGTTTTGTAAATCCCTACTTGTATGAAAGGGGGATGTTTACAACGTTTTATTAACATAACAAATCATCATAAGATTCTCACGGCACAATCCTGCACGTTTTTTTGCAGTATACGTCTTAACATTCACGCCAACGTCTTAACATCAACGCCGATTGTAGTGCAACAAATCGTGCAGTCCAATCGACGTGCGAATGGTTCTATATACATTGTATGCGCCACTGTTTATTCGTTACTGACGTATACTGCAAAAAAACGTGAAGAAATCGTGCAAGAGTGTGCCATGTGAACCTATCCTTTTTTTTTTTTGATGCGCAGGGGAAACCCTCATGGGTCCCCCGGGTTGGGTATGTGCCTCAGCACATAATATATGTCAGCACAGGTATGTGAGGCTCCAACTCACTAAAACCACCTGCGGTTCGCCTTCAGCCGTATAAAGGAGGGATGTCCCGGATCTAACACGGGACTCCCTCCACGACCGGCCGGTCTACCTCAATAGGGACCGGACTTCCACCAAAGTTAGGGAACGCTTAGGCAAACTAAAGCATTCCCCTCGGCGCCGGGACTAGCTAAGCCGGGCAAGTTCCCATCCTGACCCGGAGCCCCATGGGACGGAAGTTATTGGAGGTTCGCATAGCGACGCCTCCGCACTCCCGTCCTACGCCGGCGGAGCGGAACGGAGGAAGGGTCATCCTCTCTGTTCCGCTCCACGGCCTCTTTTTGCGAAAGGACGATTTCGCAAAAAGAGACCGCCGCCTGCCAGACCTCATCGCTCTCGAGCATGCAGCGAACCATGCTGGAGAGCGAGAGGTCCCGCCCAAGCACCGCCATGAGATCATGGCGCTGCACGGCCCATCGATCGCACACCTCGAGGGTGTGCTGGGCCGTGTCCTCTGCAGCGCCACAATCATGGCAGGCTGGCGTAGGCTCCCTCCTGATGTGAACCTATCCTAAGTTGCTGTGTTAATTTCAAAGAATTTTATTTTTAGGCAAGGCTATTTATACAATTTTTACTTTTGACATTATATTTAAATGCTCTGAAGCTCGAAACTCAAGCTTCGGATCTTCCTTCTTAACACAGCCTTACAAATTTATTATAATATGTAATTGATTGCACTATCAGTCTGATGGAAATTAATTTTAAACATAAATCAAACACCAGCCTTAAAATTCATCCGAAATCCGAAGCATGAGAATTGGACCGAAACCCCGTCAAAGCCACGGTGTCACAACCTTTTTTACTGTGAACAATTAGTTACTTTTTTGCCACTCTGCCTGGTATACCTGGCATCCTTTGTCCTCTTTTAAAAGCCACTTGAGGTGAAATTGGGAAAATTTCTTAATAAATGACGATTAAAAGGATCATCAGCTGATGATCCTTTTAATCGTCATTTATTAAGAAATTTATAAGATTTTATAATTTTATAAGATTTTTATACGTGGATTGGTAAGATTATGCTATACCTCCAATAATAATAATATATAATACACTTTGTATATTTTTTGAGGTTTTTCGCATTGGTTGAGTAGCTTTTTTATTAATTCTGACAAATAAACATCTACATTATAAGTAGGGATAATAAATATATCTGTATGTATGTACCTCGACAGGGCAGGGCGGAGAGCGCGGCCAGGAACAGCGCCGCGGTCGCCGGCGCACACATCTCTACATTATCGCGCCATCTGCGAACAACAGACACTATTAATTATTGGAGTTGGTTAACAGTATTGTAACGGCTATATTACGGCCTCTATTGTTTAAACTTTAATAGAATATTAGTTAAACTGCAGGTAAATACGTTTTATTCTAAAGTAAAAGCCACATATCTTATTCTAAAGTCAAAGCCACGTATTGACTGCTATGCTTATAATTATAGTCGACACTCTTGTCGAGTATTGACTTCTCGTTATTTCTGGGTATCGTTGTTTTGACGTGAAAAAAACATTGGATAAGTCATTGAACTATTATTATCACTAAATATTTCAATGGGATAAGTCAGTAAAACTGAAGATAGATATATACTGGTAAGGGTAGCCAAATATGCATTACAGATTTATTAGACAAACCTTTTTGAACTACATAATAATAATAATAATAATAAACTTTATTCTCATTTCAAGACATTACACAACCAGACCTACTTAAAACAACATAAAATTTCAGCTTAATAAAATACAAAATAAAAACAGACGATACAGAAAAAAAAAACATACACAAACAAATGAAACTTATGAACTAAAAGTAATATTACAAATTTTTGAATGTATGGTAGTGCAATACCAAAAATGAAGAAAAGGTGACCACTCAGGTTATGACAGCGACATGCGCCGCTGTCCCTGGTCTTCCGTGATCACCTATACAGTGTGAAATTTTAATGGTTGTTTTCCCGCAGTAAAATGATTCTATCTTAGTAGTACAATAGATTTGTAAAGTTTTTTTTGTTCAAATAAAAAAAAAAATTCGGTCGGGTCCATAGTAACTCGCGCCTATCGGCATAAAGTTTCCATAGTACGTCATACAAAATATTTTTTATTTTCAAAAAATAACATGCATGGTTCGATAGCACTACTATAGGTAAATCGTTCTGCTGGGGGAAAACAACCACTAAAATTTCACGTTGTATATTATAATATATTACACATTTACATTACACATAATAATATTTTATACTTCATTCTGCTCTACACGTTTGAGGATTCTTTACCCTTTATTAGAAGGCTCACCTAAATCGAGACAAACGAGAAACCTGCGCACGAAACTTTCTAAGTTTATAAAACTGCGAAAACGTTCTGGGGCATAAAACATGTGTGTTAGTGCACATAACCTTCCTCCTGCATTGCGACTGAATTGGACAAGACAATGGACATTACAGCCTGGGCATAACTCTACCTACTGTAAGGCTGGGTACACAAACTACGCAAAAACGCGCGGTGCGATTTGGTTTCATGCTTAACGTTCAAAATTTAATCATCTAGGTCGACATCCTATTTCCTAATATAGAATTACTTGGCGCATAATATGTACTAGGAGAGCCGACCCTACGTAAAGTGGAAAGACCTGAAAGGAAAAGATTAGTTAGTTTATTTGCATTAATTGTCATTTTGATTATGTACTATAATATGACGGAGAATCGACTGTTATTGTAAGTGCTTTTTGTTGAAAGTAAAGTTTAGACTTTTTCGCAATTAAAGCGAGATAATTTGCGTCTAATAAAAAATGGTACGGAAAAAAAATGTACGGTTTCATTTTCTTACGAATCTTTCCAGTTCTTGAAATTATACAAAATACTTCTGTTTTACCACCGATTTCAGCCCAAAATGCTAAAAGAAACTGATGTTTTTCACGTAATAATCATATTATTTAGCACATTGTTATGCTATCTACAAAGATTTTAATTTTGTAAATTCTTACAATCATACCGCGTAAGTTGCGGCAGTGTGTATACGCCCTAACTCGTAGTGAGCTCACATTTCTTCCCAACAAAAGGTATTCCCGCACTACAGATCTCATCTTATAAGTTGTATGTAGCATTAGATATGGAGGGTCTATTTATGTTCATCCTTGTTATTTTAAACTGGGACTCTGAGTATGCACACGTAATTTAATGTTTGAGTTATTTGAGTAAATTGAGAATAATAAACAAAAATGAAACACTTTTTGAATATTGTTATTGTAATATAATATTTTATTTTACTTTAATAATTTATAAAAGACTAGATCACCCAGTGAACTTCGTACGTTCTTATTTTTATTCTTCTTATCACGTCTTCCTTCCTAATATTATGAACCTACCCTGGACTTCTACGAATATCTTAAGCCTGAAATAAGTCCAAACCGTTCAGCCGTTGTCGAGTTATAGCGGAACTAACACCATTGAAAATCCATTTTTATATTTATAAAAGATAAAATATATTGGGCCTAAGTTACACAAAAATATATAAGTTCTTATTTAAGTAAATCTTGGATTAAAAATTACTTTCATTAATATAAATGACTGCGGAACCCTAAAAATAATAGAGATGGCATTATATTGAACCTAAGGACTTCTTTTAGATCTAAACAACCTTTGTTTGTTTTTTAAGCTCTTCCGTAACTTTAAAACTATTTTTAAAACTACCCCTCCGAGGGATTCTGCAATTCACAAAATCGATCATTACAGAACAATTGCACCATCCTGGCCGCTATTATGCTAACGACTTACAATTACAACGCCATTGTCATTACACCTCCCTAATGAAACCATAATGGCTCAATTAAAATAGCAGATTGCGGTTTAGTCTCTTTCTTAATATAACACTCGACTTAGGACGCTTTACATTGAGAATAAAATATCTATTTTTCCTTACAACTTCTCTGGAAAGACACCATGGCCTTATAGAAAACCGGTCGGATGTAACTTCGGTGTAAATTAGAAAGTTATTAATTTATCATAAGTCTATGAGTGACAAAATATAATAATTAATGTTTAATCTCTTACCAATATAATATTATAAATATACGAGCTTTTGCCCGCGGCTTCACTCGCGTTAAGAAGTATTATTATCAAACTTTCATCCCCTATTTGAACCCCTTGGGGTGCGAATTTATCAAAATCCTTTCTTAGCGGATGCCTACGTCATAACATCTACCTGCATGCCAAATTTCAGCCCGATCCGTCCAGTAGTTTGGGCTGTGAGTTGATAGATCACCATGTCAGTCAGTCACCTTTGAGTTTTATATAATACGAGCTTTTGCCGGCGGCTTCGCTCACGTTAAGAAGTATTATTATATGAAAACTTTCATCCCCTATTTTAACCCTTTGGGGTTGGAATTTATCAAATTCCTTTCTTAGCGGATGCCTACGTCATAACTCATAACATCTACCTGCATGCCAAATTTCAGCCCGATCCGTCCAGTGGTTTGGGCTGTGCGTTGATAGATCACCATGTCAGTCAGTCACCTTTGAGTTTTATATTATAAAAAATATAGAATATAGATATAGATATAGAATACGTACATTTTCCGGGATAAAAAATATCCTATGTATCCCGAGACTCTAAGTATCCCCAAGAAAATGTAACATACAGAGTACAGACATACTTTTGGATTTATAATATTATTAGTATGACTAATACACGTTTTTCTGCGTTACAAATAGCTGTCAATTGTTCTGCTAAGCTCGCTGGTATCGCGTTTAGAATAAACATGTGACGTCACAGCTGTGACTCAACAAACGCTATTGTTTCACACTTTATTCAACTCTGATTTGAATGTAAAATGTTTTGTTGAAAACATTTTACATTCAAATATATATACTAATACTATAGAATATATAATATGTGTTTGTATAGTAATTGTGATGATCGAATTGATATATTGTATAATTTTGATTGTATTCACAATACTATACAAGATAAAATTTTAATGTACTAAGTGTCAATTTTATAATAAATTATTCTATTTAGGGCCTGTTTCACCACTTCCTGATGAAGTGCCTGATAGGCTATCCACAACTTCTTTGACAGATTCTCCATAGATCCATCTGTCAATTTAAGTGGTGGATATCCTATCCGGCACTTATCAGGAAGTGGTGAAACAGGCCCTTAGAGTCCAGAGCATGTCTAAGAATAGCTATAGCATACAAACAGTCGAAAAACATAACATTCACTTTGGCATAGTTGTGAATATTAAAACATTTTTTATTATCTTTAATTTTTTTAATTTTCCTTAACTTTATAATATAATATAACCATTTAGCTATAACTTTCCATACAAAAAACTAAATTTTAGCAATAAATAAATAAATAAAATAAATAGTCTTATTTTTTTTTATTATTAGAATAAAATGACTTACAAATTACTTGAATATTAACAACATAATGTAATAATATACAATTTTTATGTACACATAATCTCTCCCGGTAATACGGCATATAAAGTACAATAAGTCCGGAGGGTATTTCTAAATGTTTACGATAACACAACAATGCTTATTATTTTACTGCTTTACCGCATATTTTTATTAAAAGAAATTTACAGAAAACAGACAAAATACAGAAAAGCAATTGGGATATGCGCAAAAGGCAAAATATTTAATTTTAATTGAAAAAAAAAATGTTTTTTTTTCAATAACTAGATAAGTCAAAGAAGATGGTGCTCGCAACTCTGTTCGAATTGAAATTGATTTCAATTTTAAAGTATCAGAATAATTCATTTCACCGAGATTCAAGCTATTCTCAATCCTAGCCTTAAAGTGTTTCTAAGAAGAATATCAGCAACATTAGTTTGGCTATTTTAATGAATTTTAAACAAGCTAAGAAATATGTGCATATTCCAGAATGTGCATGGTTCTTTGATCTTTAACTTTTAAGTTTTTTTTAATACCAATTTTATTTTAAAGTGTATTTTCCTTTTACTTAATTCTCAAGAACCCGAAGAACCAAATATACCGGGAAATTAAGGTAATGATTGTGTACAAAGCCGCAATTCCTTTGTCAGGTGAGTGACTCCGATAATTCTGTTACTCGTTTGTCTCTTTATACGAGACTTAGATAATTCGATTTCTTTGACAGTAAAACCAATGGCCGACAGGTATTATTTAAAATTTACGTTTCTCGGAAAATTAAGAGAATTCGTAAACGTTTCAGTTCCTCTATTAATATTTATGAGTCTTCAGTATTGTACTTGCACAATTTTTGTTTACAACACTTTGGGCCACTACGGACGCGGTCACGCCCGTAGCTGCACAGTATAACCTCTTGCATAGGATTGCTACACGCGTAGCACAGTATGGCTACATGCGTAGCACAGCATTGCTACACGCGTAGCACAGTATGGTTACATGCGTAGCACAGCATTGCTACACGCGTAGCACATTATGGCTACATGCGTAGCACAGCATTGCTACACGCGTAGCACAGCATGGCTACGCACATAGCACAGATTAGCATTGCTACACGCGTAGCACAGCATTGCTACACGAGTAGCACATAGTATGGCTACGCACGTAGAACAGCATTGCTACACGCGTAGCACAATAATTATCTCATCTTGCGTAGCACAGTATAGCTACGCACGTAGCAAAGCATTGCTAAGCCTTAATAGCATAATGTGACTATAAGACGTATAGTGCAGTACACAGTATGAATATTTTGTGAAATATAGCACTAGCTGATAAACTATACTCAACTTGTCTATATCAAATCTTAATCTTAAGGTTTAGAGGTAAACATATTTTCTCTTATTATTGTATTACGTTGGTACAAAGCCTAAAACAAGTCCTAACCTAGTTCCTTAAGAAACAAGAATTTGAAGCGTAGTCTGAAGTATTGACACAAGCACAACTCACGAATTAAGGTATAAAACACCGAACATTTCGCTAAAAGAATTTCATCATTCGAATTTTCTCGATTCCCCGGGTGAATATTATTTCGTAATATTAAGATAATATTTTGTATGAAAACGAGGGTTCCCTAAATTATGGACTTTTTGAGTATTGAAGGGCCTTTGAAATAAAATCTTTTGGAAAATTCAATTTTGTTTGTTTATCTCGACGGAATATTTTATTTACCGTCGCTTTATTTGGATGGAGTGCCTCAGGTGTTTTGAACGCTCTTAATGGGCGCAAAAACATTATGGATGAAGACGAATAGAAAATCAGTAGTAGAATAAATAAACTGTAATAACCCAATAAACTGTATAGTTTGGCGGGAAACTAGTTTAAGCCACTTTTGTATTTTTTTATTTAAAATAAACGATTAAAAAAAACGATTAAAAAAAAAAATCTTAAGTATCGTACTTTGTACCATCGAAGAAATTGATTTATAGGCACATGGCGGACCTACGTCATTACTCATTAGCTATGTCCACATTATGCAATTTCATCTTCAATTTTCGTCATCTTCTCTTTATTCAACTTTCGTTTGGCATATTCAATAATTGAATGCGTCAAAATCCACCGGCGTTGACAGAAAAGTGTCATAGCGAGGGCTACGATTTCAGCGCGCGTCACGGGCATGCCTCACGTTCGCTGTTGACTGCGCTATAACGCATGCCCTTGAACAGAAAAAGGCACAATGTGGACAAAGCCATTTGGTCGGGTCATGTCAATTCAATGTTAGTCGCGATCTGTTATCCACTATCAATTTCTTTGATAGCACAAAATACAAAATATACTACTACAAATGAAAAGCTGTCGGATGAATTTTGATGAATTTGGTATAGTAGTTATTTAAGCTCTTGCGTAACTCTAGGAAACTAATGAACTCGAAATGATACTATGTTTTCTCTCGTCGTTCTACGATATACGAGAATATTGTATAACAGCTGTGGTATAATTAATAATATTTTAGGACTTTTATGATTAACATTTATTTACGTTTAGACTAAATAACATAGGGAATATTATACTCTCATTAGACTCTTCGCCAGACAAAAAGGGTGAGTGTGTGTTCAATTTGAATATTTTTTAATGATTTTTCCACATATAAATAACTGTAAACAAGCATAATTTTATCAAAATATTCTAAATGGATTGTAAAAAGTGTAAAAGTTGAAGAAGTGAATGGATTCATTGGAAAAAACGCATAGTGATGATTATTATTGCTAAACGGCTATTTACAAATCCTATCATTAACCTTGAACATTTCATTACCAGGGCAGGCCACGTCGGCCGTGTTACGTGCTACGTTATCCCGCACGTTCACGTATTACACGTATACGTATTAAGTAATATTCTGTCGGAAAACATGATTTCGCCGACGTGAGAAAAACGTAACGATAGAGTTTGAATAAATGTATTTTCGTTTACCATAAAATAACCGTTTTGGATCATATTATTTGGGTAATTTTGGCTGAATAGGCTACGAGTTTTGTTGATAAAAATTCTGTACCCCGCATAAGAGTAGCTATTTTGACTATGTTAAAACGAATGATATTTGTTAGTAACATAAGACATCTATTATTATTCTAGAATATGGTATGCGACTGCAAAAGTAATTTTAATTGAACGTAAACTTATTACCAAGTTGAGAATCAGCAAAATTTTATTTTATATAAATTAATTAAAATGTTCTGTATTTTCTAATTATTATAGAGCTGCATTGCGAATACCATTTTAGAAATTTCCGTTTGCCTTTTTGCAATGCTAACAAGAAACCGGTCTTAGGATTATCTAGTTGCATTGATTAAGTCTTGAAGTGGGTCACCGTCATGCATATGCATGCACTAAGTTGGGTACAACTCGATAATCCTGCATATGCATAAACTATTACACAATACAAAGCGTTGATTTCTTATTGTAGCGAAAGTCAACCGAGAAATCAACTTCTGAACTATTGATTGAGTGTTTTATTGTTTTTGTTTTGTTAAAATTTTATAAAAAATAATGGAACTAATATAACAACACTATTATACTTGATGTTTGGAATAAGTTGATGCCGCAACTACAATGTTAAATTGTGTACAAACAGCAATATTTTAGAGTGTATAAAAGTAAGCATCGCAGACTGCGTTTAATTCTCTCACTTAAATTTTTATGTAACGGCACAGGTGTCGATGATAATTTTTCTAAAATTAACATCTCATTTTATGATTTCCAAATTATAATACTAATTTCAATATTTCCAAGAAACAAAATTAGTGAAATCCAATTACATCACAGACAAATAAAATACTACTTATCATTCCTTACTAAACGAAAGTTATTAGTACTATTTCCCGTTAATTCAGGCACTAGAACTTTTAGATAATATTTTTTCTTGAAACCTTTTATAACGCGAAAATTGTTGTTAATATTAAATATCTGTCTCCTAAAACACTTTTAATGTAAATTTTAAGAAACATTCCCGCCTCGCGGAATATCTCTTTAATATTTTATTAGAGATAAAAGTAAGCGCCAGAAATCCATTAGACGCAAGCACCCCCATGTGTCACTGTTCATAAATTCTCAAATTACGGCTAAGATAGTAAGCTACAATATACTATACTACTAGTTGTTACCTGCAACATTGTTAATACAGCCCAAACTTATAAAATCGTATTAAAACCATAAAGAACGTTCTACAGCCGAAGTAAATAATTGAAAATAATCACTCTCATAATGAGGTGTAATAGGGAGTGATGACGAATAAATTCACATTGCCATAAATCTGTTACGGAAGAATTATGGCCGTCGTTAGCGGTAATTAGAGGCCTCGTTTCTATTCATTATACTTTTTGAATCAAGATCTGTTGTATAGTATATTTGTGTTCCGATTTGATCATTAATTGATGGCGAAAGTTTATATTTTATGTAATGTGTTTGCATGTTTGTTTCTTCTTTACGTAATAAATCTTGTGTTAAGGGCCCGGGTTACCCTCGAAATTTTCATACATTCTTAATACCAAAATCATTTTCTCATACGAAAATATTTAAAATGTTTGAGTTATTTTTCAGCTTAAGATAGTAATTACCTAGGGTCCTGAACAATTTTTTTTACAAAATATTTAAATACTAAAAAAAAAATGTTTGTGTTTAAATATTTTTTAGTAAATTTACTACTAAATATTTAAACACCAAAAAATAGACAAAAACACTAAAAATATATAAATAAATAGAAAATTTACTACAAAATATTTAAATAATAAAAAATATTTTTTAAAGTTTAAATATTTTGTAGTAAATTTACTATTTATTTATATATTTTTTAGTGTTTTTGTCTATTTTTTGGTGTTTAAATATTTAGTAGTAAATTTACTAAAAAATATTTAAACACAAAAATTTTTTTTTAGTATTTAAATATTTTGTAAAAAAAATTTGTTCAGGACCCTAGGTAATTACTATCTTAAGCTGAAAAATAACTCAAACATGTTAAATATTTTCGTATGAGAAAATGATTTTGGTATTAAGAATGTATGAAAATTTCGAGGGTAACCCGGGCCCTTAAGAATGTGAATGAATTTAAAAACTTTTTGTTTATGTTTTACTAGTTTTTGGGTATTTTGGTAAAAAAATTGCTTTGAAGATTAAAATTTAATATTTTCTCTAATGAGTTTCTTTAAACAATATTTCGTATTAGGTATTAATATCTTTTTAGATTTCATACCTAACTGGCACTAGCCAAAGACATTATTTTCAGCTGAACGTATCTTTCTAGTACGTTAATGGAAAATAGAAATCCATTTTGTAAATTAGTAACAAGGATCCCGTCCGTATAATCATTTGTCACTATTAAAAGTCCATTACGACTGCAGAAAAACTTCTAGGTAATTTGTGATCTGGAATACGCGTGTGCTGTTAGCTCGGCGCAGCTGGAGTTAGCTTACTTTGAAGTCATTAAAATATATTTAACTAGTTAATTTGGGATTTGTTTTCGACGATAGATGGTAAAAAATATTTGATGAAAAATAATTGACGACCTCTGTGGCTCAGTGGTGAGCGCGTTGGTAGCTCAAGCCGGGGGTCGCGGATTCGAATCCCGCCGACGGAACAAAAAGTTTTCAATGTTCCCGGGTCTGGATGTGTAGTAAATATGTGTATGATATAATAAAAATCTTAAATATATGTATAGTATAAAAGTATTAAATATATTTCCGTTGTCTGGTACCAGTAACACAAGTCACGGGGCCGACTGACGTGATGTGGAGCGTCCATAGATATTATTATTATTATTTAGGGTCTGTTTCACCACGTCCTGTTAAAGTACCAGATAGGCTATCCACAACTTATTTGATAGATTATCTTTATCTGTCGAGTTAAATTGTGGATAGACTCCGGTACTTATCAGGAAGTGGTGAAATAAGCCCTTAGGCTTAGAGAATAAATAATAATAGAATTAATGATCATTATAATACTTAAAAATATTTTTTATCGGAATGAGAAGCTAATTGTAAGTGAAGTAGGAACTTATTATAATTATTGCGTTATGTAGAATTTAACTTAAATCGGTTATTAATTACAAAGTTAAAGGAAAGTAACCAAGTACATGTACCCATTAAGAATGCTCCAACCGGAGAGTTAGCAGGTCGGATGTTTGTCAGTACGAATATCGACGTTAATGACATTAAAATAAGATTCATATTAGCGCGCCTTGTACAGTGGCGGTTACGACGCTCGCCGCGTTTTTGATGTGGCGAAAATGTATGAAAAAATTTGAGAAATTTTCTTATTTTTCTTACAACTGGAAAAGTTGTTTATTTTTAAATAAAATTTTTAGCGGACTTTATAGAGGACTAAATAAGCAACAAATTTTTTGTATATTTATTTTCCTCAGTTCAGTGTATTTAGATATTAAGGTACCTAATCAGACCCCATTTTTTTCATATTTTGCGATTATTGTGATGGTTAAAACGTATTTTATGTGAAAATTTTGTATGTGGCTATAGAATTTTTATGGTACAGCCGTGGAGATGAACATATTATCTTTCATTTGAAACCAAAATACTCTCGCAGTTTGACTCCTAATTCTTTAATAGGGTACCGGAAAATCGCTGATATTTGTAATAGCATCCTTAATCCAATCTCTTAAACTTTCACTATTTAACAGCAATATTATCCGTCACTGACAAATATATTATGCTCCCTTGAGGGCTATCTAAAGCTTATATTTCAATTCCATATCAACAACAATTACTCCATTTCTGCGACAAAGTCATTAGTTTATCTATTCAATAGCGCATATGATTAACATCAAAATCGCTCTATTATTGCAATAGTTATTAGATACAAACGCAGGAATCTAGTTAATATTAGATAACGGTATCATGATGACATAACGCTCTGGCGAACGTTACGGTCGGTTATGCTCAGTATTGCGGTTCCGGGGGATTATTGTAAATGAAATTATGATTATTAGCTCGCTTTAGATGTTATAGCAAAAGGATTGTGGTAGCGCTTTCCTAAGTTGATCCGCTCAGGGCGCCGTATAAGCGTAGAGCTCTGAGTTTTTGTCATGATTATCTAGAAATTGGTTATTATTTGCGAATATTCGAACCTTTATTCGATCGAGCATACATAAGTTCTTAACAACTAAATAATAACATTACATTTGCAACTACCACATATTAAACTAGGTCCCCAGGTTGGATAAAGGCCTTCTCTAGACTCCTAGTATGTCTACTTTTCTAATATGTCTTCGGCTGTTTGCCACTAATTTGTGCCGGCAACTTTTTGATATTACAATAATATTTTGGACATTCATTTACACTTGGTAGATTGTATTCATCATTATCAATCACCGGTCGACTCTGACTTCACCTTCTAAGTGAGGTAGTATTTTTGACTCATTCGTTAACACCTGCTCTTGGAGATGGAGTTATAAAAAGGGCAAAATTTGAAGTTTCTAGTTCCAAAGTTTTACTCTGTGTGCTCATTTAGACGAGCAGTGAGCACATCACATGTGGCGCCGATAGGCCGAGATATATTTCTGAGGCATCAAGTGTTCAGCGCGACAGTAAAATCAGCCTAATTAAAAAAAAAAAAACAAAACATGTCACAACTCACAACGCAACGCCATCAGACACGACTACGATATATCGTGTGTAAAGCTTATCGTTACTACACACCCATGTCAGAGTCACCGAAGCCTAAGGGATAATACCCTACACGGTGGATTTGTAAACACGATCGCTCCGTGATTGCTGTATTGTGTTCTGAGAACTATTTTACATTTTATATCGGCATTTTACTGAGTAAAATGAGCAGCGATTGCTTATTGCAGAATAACACAGAGAATATAAATACTAAAGTCCAAACGGCAAAACTTCTTATCTGTAGGGCGCTTCATTTTGATAGATATACCGAATACTACGGCAACGGTACACCGAACCGTACATAATCCTTATAAATAAAAAAGAATTTTAAATTTTGTTAGTCTCGATAAAACTCGGAAACAATTACACCGATTTGGCTAATTTTTGTCTTGAAAAATTGGTAGAAGTCCAGAGAAGGTTTATGTGAGGAGGAATTAATGTGATACGAAGTTCACTGGGTCATCTGGTAAAATATAAAAATTGTATGGAATAAAAATAATGGCAAGGGTAGACGTAGCGACAACAAAATTGTGTAATTCTGTGCTTCGTTATTTTGATTAGACTTATGGCCGTTCCCTATATTCAATCTATCTCTAGTTTGACATACAACCGATCGCAGCTGACATAGAATTGACATAAAATATATGGAGCTAATGTCTAATGTGAGCTATTCCTATCTCAAGTAAGAGATATATCAAATATTGGGAACGGCCGTTAGAGTATATCTCTCTATCCGTAGGGCTTGGCATAACCCGACCGATTTACGTAAGCCTACGAATCTATATCTCTACACAATAGATGGGAGCTATGCAAATAGTCCATTATACATGCAGTCCACATCGATGGTCCATCATACCCGGGAATATTCGCGGGGGAAAGATTTTTGTCGACCCACTTTCGGTATTTGCTTTTTCATATTCGTCCGAACTCCGAAAACGTCAGGTGGTGAGCGTTATACTGATATATTATGCCTTTGTTATAATAGTTTGTCGCTTTTAGAGCATCCATACTTATTTAACTGTTTATTTATGTCTGTCTGTCTGTCTGTCTGTCTGTCCGTCTGTCTGTCTGTCTGTCTGTTACATCTTTATGGTCAAACCGCTGAACCGATTTTATCGATATTGTTCTATCTAAAAAAAAAACTCAACTGGTTAAGGTGGTTCGTTTTCCATACAAAAAAACAATCGACATTAATTAGCTAATTTCATACTATTACTACATAAATTTATATGCACATCTATTTATTTTGCAATACCATTCCCGCGAAATATATTTAAAATACTTTATTTCACATAGAAGTCACATTTTTATTGATTTTTTTATAAAAAGTGACATAAGTAAGCCACAAATTTATGTAGTAATAGTATGAAATTAGCTAATTAATGTCGATTGTTTTTTTGTATGGAAAACGAACCACCTTAAGGCGTGAAGGAGTCGCGATCTTAACTTTTTTAGCCATCCCAAATTGAGTACTAAACAACGCTTCTTAGTTTGCACTTCAAGAAACAATTGTTTATCTTACGAGAACCGTTACACGATTTCTTGACATACAGGAAAACTGAGATAAAAATACACACGTCATAACATATCAACTGTTTCAAAGTTTTTCTCCCTTATTGTGTGTGAAATATTTCTGTGCATCTTTTATAACAAGCCTATCAGTATCGAGCAAACTTACGAATGGTGCCCGCAAAGATCGCACGAGAAGTTAACACTTCTACACTTCTGTAGACACTTCTATACACTTCCACACAATGTAGTTTACATTACGCGCAGAACCTTTCAACGAATAGAGCCCCTAGCCAACACGTTTTCTGTATCTTTTCTTTATAGAATCGCCGATCAAAATGTATGGAATTGACATGAGCTTTCTATAATATGAAGTAAGTGTTCAACTCATGTCATGTCAATTCCATACATTTGATAGGTGATTCTGTAAAGAAGCGATGAAGAAAACGTGTTGGCTAGGGGCTCAGGTTTTAGAAGTTGCTTAGAATATTGTGCGGTAAAGACCGCCTCGGGAGAGGATGTTTTAACAATATTTGTTTTTTATTCAGTATATATTTTAGTTTGCAACGAGATTTCTATGCAGCTTCGTATTTTGTTCGCCGAGATAAAAATGTTTTATAGTAATTGCACAGTATGTTGTCTTCGGAGAATAGTTTTTAAAACTTTTGATGACGATTGTCTTACGATGTGACGAAAGTAGTAGTATACTTTTTTTTTTTTTTCGACGGGAAATGCATTCAGGCATCCCGGGGGAATTGGGGACTCCCCCACGGGTATGTGGGGCTCGCTGCGACCGTAAGGCTGGTAAGTGACCGCAGCCCTACCCACTAAAACCCGTCGGTACTCTTCGCCATCCCGTTGCCGAGTCGCGAGAACGCGTGAGCTCTACTCCGTGGCTCGACAATCGTCCGCCCGCGTATCAATAGCGGGCCCGTCTTCTTTGAAGCAGTCTCTATGCTCCTGTCACCGAACAGAGGCCCTCCCGGGGCTTGCGTAGGCGACTCTCTCTGTCGTCGCGATGCGCGAAGAGTACACTGCGCATCGCGACCCTCTCGGGGACTCGGTGCAATGAGTGACGGCATCCCCATACCGCCACCCTGAGCTCCCCATTAAGTTGTAGTATACCTAAAGTCTATTTAGTGCATAAAGGCCGTCACAGACCTAGCTATAATATATATTAATATATTTATAGCTAGGCATATTAATATATATTTTCTATACAATTTTCGCGTGACCACACACTTAGCTATAATATATATATCTGGTCTCAGTGTGTTTAGTACGGTATATTAAGGTATATTAATATATATTATAGCTAAGTCTGTGACGGCCTTTAAGGGCCGATTTTTCAATCGTCAGATAACTTTTAACTAAAGAATAAATATGACACGTTGACATTTTTTTCATATAAAATCTGTCAAAACGCCAAATTTATTCCAGAGGTAAAATTTATGTGACGATTGAAAAATCAGCCCTATATCAACTACATAAATAGTAAACTGAGTGTCTACTTAAATATTATTAACATTGTTTTCCAACCCATCTGACTTGACGCTATATTATAAAAAAAAATCAAACAAACATGAATTTACTATTTTTATTAAAAATAGTAATCTATAAGCAATGTTTAACTAAACACACAGTATATATTTTTCTTTTAATGTTTCGACAATCAGGTGATAGGTATTTTCCTATGTTGTCCAAACCAAAGAAAACAACATTTTTGAACTCACTTCCTCCCAATCAAAAGCCAATCACTAAACCGCTAGACCACAGAGGCTTATTCCTGAAAGTTTGTCCCTTGTATCCGTTTACTCGATCAATTTTCATGATGGATATTGTAGGCGATATTGAAATGACATGATGTATCTGTTTATAATGCCCTGACCCCAGTTAAGTACAAATGGCCTGACATAAATGCTTTGTCTCCCTTCAGTCTGCCATGTAGAAAGGGATAGCCTATATATAATATGATTCAATGTTTGGTTGTATACAGATTACAGGGTGTGACAAAACTAAGTTATAATACATTAGGGTGTGTATGGGTATTTTATTTAGACTAAGTACACTGTGATATAATAATACTCCCCACACCGGTTTCGGTGACGGTGGCCGGTTTCGTTGAATCCAGGCCAGGTACGCAGGAGTAATTTTATAGTGCCCAAGTGTGTGCGCAGTACACAAGAGCACTCTTTATTCCTTTACTCTCATAACCCAGTGGGACGGAAGACCGACACGACTGGCGAGAGATCAGGCGCAGGACCGACTTTTTACATGCCCATCCGACGCATGGATCATCCTTCTTATCAATCAGGTGATCAGCCTGCATTGTCCTAACCAAACTTGGAAATAACATGTTTCCAACGAGGGAATCGAACCCACGACCTTCGAGTCAAGAGCGACGCTCTGACCACTGGACCACGGAGGCGTTATGCTCTTTGCTCTTTCAGCGCTGCTACTATCACACTGTGATAGTAGCAGCGCTGAAAGAGCAAATTTTGTTTGCGATTTGTATTGGCAAGCACCCCTGCGTCGGGCATTTTTCCATATAAGAGTAAAACAAAAATTGCACCTTTTCACAGTTAACTCTATATGGGACCCATACAAACCCTAAAGTATTATCACTTTGTTTTGTTACATCTTGTAGATTATCAAAATTTAGAAATACTTAGGTCATGATTTGGAGCTTCGCTTAAAGCTAGTATTGTTAGGGTTCCAATTGTAAAACATCATAGTAATAAGAGCCAGATTATAGTTAGTAGATTCTTATATTTTAATAGCAAACGTAACTGCCTTTTACTTCTGTATGGTTAAAATTGCCGAACGACCGTGAGTAAAGAATATAATTGAAACGAAGTTCCTTATATCGCGCGTTGGGAAAGGGGGCTAGACGGAAAAAATTAAGACCAAAAGCTGTAACGACACTTTTTGCTATAGTTGTAAGCCATGCGGCGTGCGCGTGTTTCTCTGTCTCTCTCTCTCTCTCTCTCTCTCTCTCTCTCTCATAGAAAGCAACTTCGTTCCATGTGGGTGTCTCTTGACACCTCTCAGGTTTTTTAAAATTTCATATGCAAAGTGCACCGCGCTATAATCAAATAACTAACAAACGACATTTCAAACAACATCTTGTCCAAAATAATATTTGACCAAACACTAGTTTAGCTGTAATATAAATTCCCTTAGTACCTAATCAATAATATATGTAGGAAAATATTTTAGTAATTTCATAAAAATATTTAGGTCTTCATTAACGATTGACGTTATTTTCATAATCTAATTAAGAAGCGTATTATAATAATGGTAACTTCATTATTAATTAACAATTAAGCTTACGACATTCATGTTTGTCAATAGACGTTCCCTTGCCTAAAATGACATGAATATTTCTAGTAATTCATAAATTTGAAAAGAAGTATTATAAAAATAAAGTGAAGAGAACGTTGTAAATTTGCTAAGAAGCTAAAGGCCCTTTTGGGCCAGACGATTTTATTATTTTTCTCAGACTAAAAACTTTGAGAATTTTTTACGATTACAACTCTGTTATGATCTGGCGTCAATTTTTCATTTACAAATTTTCACAGGATGAGAAAAGCTGTACCAAGTTTAGCGTGATTTCTCATAAAATTATACGATACTAAATGACGCCCACAACTCCATTGCTCCAAAATCCGTTTATCGCGCGGGAACCGTACATTTTTCCGGGATGAAAAGTATCCTGTGTCCTTTCCCGGGGCTCAAAGTATCTCCATGAAAAATTTCACCAAATTCGGTTCAGCGGTTTGGGCATGAAAAGGCAACAGACAGACACACTTTCGAATTTATATTATTACTATGAAACTATGGATTATCCGTGTATGAAACTTATGATGATGAAAACCCCTACATAAGATCGAACCTGTCAGCCACCAACCACCCTTGGTATGTGAATTAAACCAATGCGATGTATTTTAAAACGACCGATTCAAATTTGGAACACCCCTATAAGCGCCAAGTCTATCAATTCAGTGTGAATCTTCTTATGTAGTAAATAAAGTTTAGTTTTTAATGGTTCATTTCATTGCATCATTTCAATTAGTGTATAACTCTGCAGTGTAACCTTTAAGGTCTACCTTCGGGCGACGCTCTAAATTGCAACAACACCGGCAATAATCTCATTAATCATATCACTTTCTTCCACTTTCATCACATTTTAATCACAAGATGCCACATCCATCATCCGCGACAGCCAGCAAATATCATACCAATTACGGGTGTTAGGTGTGAAAAAAACATCAATTTTGTCACAGCAATTCCCGCGAGCTCAATTATTAATCATTCCTTTGAAGCCTTTGGAAGTGTTTGAATAGACGTTTGGGAATTTTGTACAAAAATAAATTCTTATTATTGTGTGCCTATAATTATAATATTTCCACGTGTAACTTAGACGTTCTTAAACGGTGCACAAAAAATCGTTAACTTTTGTTAGCCGATTTTGAAAAAAAAATCGGCCAAGTGCGAGTCGGACTCGCGCACGAAGGGTTCCGTACCGTTATAGAGCAAAAATAGGCCAAAAATTGTGTTTTTGTATGGGAGCCCCCCTTAATTTTTTATTTTATTTAAATATTATTATTATTAATTATTAAAGTACAATTATATTTACGGCCTTCGTGAAAGTTTCAAGTGCTTACCTCTTATCATTATTGATTACGAGCAAAAAAGGCCAAAAAATCACGTTTGTTGTATGGAAGCCCCCCTTAAATATTAATTTTATTTTATTTTAGTGTTTGCTGTTATTGCGGCACCAGAATTACACAATCTGTGAAAATTTCAGAACTCTAGATATAGCAGTTCTTGAGTTACAGCCTCAAGACATATAGACAGACAGACGGACAGACGGACAGACATCGAAGTCTTAGTAACAGGGTCCCGTTTTTACCCTTTGGGTACGGAACCCTAAAAACCGGGGGTTCTAAGTTCAGCTATGAATGGTTTTTTCAAATTGGGTACAAGTAACATATTTTGATTGCTCAGTTGAGAGATGTCAATTAGTTTTTACCTAAGGGTGGGTTGCACCAGAGGCGTAGTTAAAGTTAAGGTTATCGTCAAATATGACGTCCATAATGAACTTTTACTAGGGATTTGACAGTTCATTTGACTTTTTGTTGTGGTTAAAGTTATGGTTAAAGTTATAGTTAAAGTAAGTTGGTGCAACCCACTCTAACTGCGCTAGAAGTTATGTTTTTGCGCCTTCAAATTTAACCGAAAACTCAAAACTCAATTTTAATAGTGTCAATGATAGTAAATGAAATATAAATATATAACATAAAGTACAGACAAAATGGTAATTTTGTAGTTCG
Source organism: Plebejus argus (assembly GCA_905404155.3). Taxonomy (NCBI): domain Eukaryota; kingdom Metazoa; phylum Arthropoda; class Insecta; order Lepidoptera; family Lycaenidae; genus Plebejus; species Plebejus argus. Next base: position 2,775,245 of record FR989938.1, on the reverse strand, counting down.
GGGAATAAATAACTAATAGCTCTCAAGACTGTTCGTGTTAATACACAATTTGTGAGTCAATTACGGGGGGAGGAGGACTAATATTTTGAATATAATTACTGATATAGTTAATACATACAAATCTACATAGTAGATATAGGTATAGTTTATGTGCGAATATCCACACTATTATAATATTAAATACTTGTTATTCAAAAAATATAAATTTTTATTTTGGTGCAATGGAGTTACGGGAGTCATTTAGTTTTTATTATAATTACCAATAAAGTCAATGACATAATAATAATAATAGCTCCCACACCGATTTCGGTGACGGTAGCCGGTTTCATTGAAACCAGGCCAGCTACGCAGGAGTATTTTTATAGTGCCCAAGTGTGTGCGCAGTACACAAGAGCACTCTCTATTCCTTTACTCTCATAACCCAGTGGGACGGCAGACCGACACAACCGGCGAGAGATCAGGCGCAGGACCGACTTTTTACATACCCATCCGACGCATGGATCATCTTACTTGTCAGACAATCAGGTGATCAGCCTGCATTGTCCTAACCAAACTTGGAAATAACATATTTCCAACGCGGGAATCGAACCCACGACGTCCGAGTCAAGAGCCACGCTCTGTACCACTAGACCACGGAGGCGTTCAAATATAAATAAAGTCAATAACATAGTAGGTGTATCTTTAATGTGGCTATGTTAAAGGCAAAAAGTGCAAAAGATAATAATAATATCTATGGACGCTTCACACCACGTCAGACTAGCCTCGTGCTAAGTACCTGAAGGACTTGTGTTACAGGTACCAGACAACGGAAATATTATATTTGATACTTTTATACTATACTTTAAGATTTTTATTATTTCATACACAACATAATATTTAATACACATCCAGTCCCGGGAACATTGGCAACTTTTTGTTCCGTCGGCGGGATTCGAACCCGCGACCCTCGGCTTGAGCTACCTACAGCCCACTAACTGAGCCACAGAGGTCATCAAAGATATTTTCAACGTTCACACTGTTCAGTTAAATATTGCTTGCTGTTTTTCAAAATAATATTTACGAGCATAGCCGATAGATAGCGACCAATAAACCTATCGTTGCTAAAGAGATCGCTATGTTGATATTTTGGCAAACTCAAAATGACCAAGACAGAAATATAGAAATACGATTCTGTCCTTTTCTTTTTCCCGACCAACATAACTGACCAGTTTAAGATGACCCGCTACCTGCATATGAATCAACTTCCTCGAGTGTACACTGTACAGTGTACATACTCCCAAAATTAGCAAAATTCCAAAAGCAAAAGGCCACTAGCAAAATGGTTTCATTAAATTATAAAAAACATCATGTTTGATAAAAATTGAAACCATTTTGTGTTGAACCATTTGAAACCATCAGCCTAGTGCATATTGCAGACATCAAAGAAACTCGGCAGTAAAACGTCTGTAATCTTAAAATAGTAATATAATGTACCTGTAACAATATTTTGTAGCAGATGTATGTATTGTTGTTTTCAATAAATTATTATTAATTATTATTTTACATGTTTGAAACATGTAAATATACAGAATATTGTAATATAATTTGTTACATGTAGCAACCATGATACGGCTATTTGTCGGCTGTCAGTTATCACGACTAACTACTGCCGATCGCGCCGCTGCAATTTGATACATTTTTATCATGTAATAGGAGAATATGTTTTAGGAGTCGATAATAATATACTCTGACTTCTGGCCTCAACCTGATTTGCCGATATTTATTTTCAATTTCAGGGAGATTGTATGTATCTATCTGTATAAAATTGAAAATGAATCGACTATATCATAGATAAAGTAGATTTTTTTTAGATATTCTTCAAATCCGTTGCATACCTAGTTTCAAAGATGTAAAAATTTGTAACATTAAGCTCAAATGTTACATAGATAGTAATTCATCGCTGTTAAGCTTTTTGTTTTTTTTGTTGAGTTATAAATGCAGTCTTGTTCTAATGAACGATCTAAAGAACATAACTTTATTTATAACTCAATAAGTTTTTGTGGAATGATACACAAATACTTAACGTCACAATAGTGAATAACAATAATAATTATAAGCATCAGTAAGACTTCTTTTCAACAAAATACAAATTAACTTAATGTACTAAACAACCTAAATCTAAAGAATACGTTGTAATTTAATTTTACCCCACACATTGTATTTTCTTTCTTTCTACAACGAAATTCGTGTAGGCTTTATTTGTCTACGTGTCTAATATAAGCTTTGAAAAAATAAATGTAAGTAACGAAAATAAATGTAAAATTGTAATATAAACCATAAACGTTGCAAAGAAACCGCAATAAAAATTAGGGCATGTACAGTAAACCAATAAAAGGACCAAGATAATTATTATAATGTAAAGCAAAGAATGTTTGTAAATAAAACTTGAAAATCAATACAAATGCAAATAGTAAAATACATACAAAAAAATGTCTCTTCTCATTGAAGGGAGAACGAGAGGTCCCATACAAGGGACAGAAAAAATATAAGCTTTGATATAATAAGATAATACTTTAGTATATAACAATAATATTATAATATATATGCAACTCCACTCATGCCTCATTTTTAAGTAAATCAATTGAGTAGTAACGTATATTTTGACGAGACAAAAGCCATTCTGAATGTTTCAAATCAGGATTCAAACCATATTCGTTTAGATCACAAGATTGAATATGTAAACATGAGACACATAAAATAATAATAAAACTTCTATAAAAGTTTTATTATTATTATAATATTATTGACGTCAATTCGTCGAAATTAGTTTGATCCGCAGAAACCATAATATTATATTATATTAATTTCAGTTTTGAAAAGTATCCTATTTCTATGTCTTCTCCGAGACTTAGGGCCTGTTTCACCACTTTTTGATAAAGTGCTGAATAGACTATTCACAACTTTTTTAACAGATTCTCCACACTTCATCTGTCAAGTTAAGCGGTTGAAGACCTATTCGACACTTATCAGGAAGTGGTGAAACAGGCCCTAAGTATATCCATTGCTCATCATCGGTCTAGGTAGCAGAAGGTAGGCAGATAAATAAGATTTCGTATAATCTTATGGATTAATATTAGTCGCGTAGCTTTTTGTCGTGCGATTCGTATTGAAACTGTCACAATGGCCGGAGTATTAAATTTAGAGGCGACTATTCATCACGTCACGTCGCCACGACAGATATTATATTTCACGATTAATGACTAACTCATCATCATCATCGACAGCATAGCTTCTAATAATAATACGAATAGTGAAAATATTGATAACTTCTTTATTTGCACATAAACAAAAACACAAGAAACTCATAACAACGACAAAAACAAAAGAAATAATGACAGCAAAAAAATCACAAAACTATGAAATAATACGCAATGTGGTGACCTTACCGCTGAGTGGTCTCTTCCAGACATCCATAAATTATTATGAATATAATTGTTATTAGCTTTTACATATTTAGTAGAAAATAAAGTTAAATTAGTCAGGGTGTAACAAAACTAAATAATAATACTTAATATGTATGTGTCCCTTACATAGAGCCCACTTCGAAAATAGCAGCTCTGAAAGAGCATTTTTTGTGACTTGTACAAGCAAGCGTCCCAGCGTCATGAAGTTACCCAAGCAAACATTATAAAAAATGTTACTCTTTTAGCGCTGATATTTTCACAGAAAACTATACAGGGGACTCATACACACCCTAAAGTATTATCACTTTGTTTTGTTACACCCTGTGTATAGCATAGGATGCTCTGCAGCTCCATGAACGATTAAGAGAAGGTTAAGAAGAACCGGCATAAGAAACCCGCCCGGGCCGTTTGCCACTTTCAGTAATTTGTAACATACCTACTTTATCATATTACATTGCTTATTACGCTAACAAAGCATAACACTTCCGGAACGCCATTTTGAATCAATATAGTATATTATTACGTATTACGTATTACGTTGATTACGGTGACAGTAACGACAACAATCACCGAAGTTTCCGATCCCAAATAAACCATATCTACAACAAGCGGCGGATTGTGTACATTGATTGTTACTAAGAGTTGTTATGTGACCCTCATGCTGGGCAGACTGGCGGCAAGATATCGCTAGATCCAGTCTTATCATACTTATCCAGTCTTCCATACTAATATTATAAATGCGAAAGTGAGTATCTGTCTGTCTGTTTGTTACCTCTTCACGGCCAAACCGCTGAACCGATTTTGATGAAATTTGACATGAAGATACCTTGAGTCCCGGGAAAGAACATAGAATACTTTTTATCCCGGAAAAATGTACGGTTTCGGCGCGATAAACTAACTTTTGGTGCAACAGAGTTGCGGGTGTCATCTTGTTCCAAATATTTACATATTGCATGATTCTCATTCAACTGTATTCACTACATAAATAAGGCCCTATAAAAAATAATAACACTAAATCTGTATTTTAATTAGTAGTATCGGATAAATTAATTTTTCGATCTGTAGGTCGTAAAAGATGTCGAAACGACGGCAATTATTTTTCACGTTCAATAACTTTTATCTCAAAAAAGTTACATTTTATTTTTAAATTGTGCTTAAAAGAACCCTTACACATTATTGACATTGTGTATGTGGCTCGTCTGCCCCGACCCCAATATTACTCTCAAACTTTTCGATATTGTGTCAACTTCGAGAACGATGTGATAACAGCTTGTCGGTCAACTTTTATTTTCGTTTGGTTGACTCGTAGAGCGCTGCGAGACGCGTAGGCCTCCACGAGTATCTAATATGCTACGAAACACCGCTACGAGCTACTGCTACGAACTACGAGATACTGCTACGAGCTACGACATGCTGATACGAGCTACGAGATGTTGCTACGAGCTGCGTAGATGCTGCTACGAGCTACGAAATGCTGCTACGAGCTACGAGATGTTGCTACGAGCTGCGTAGATGCTGCTACGAGATACGAAATGCTGCTACGAGCTACGAGATGTTGTTACGAGCTGCGTAGATGCTGCTACGAGCTACGAAATGCTGCTACGAGCTACGAGATGTTGCTACGAGCTGCGCAGATGCTGCTACGAGCTACGAAATGCCGCTACGAGCTACGAGATGTTGCTACGAGCTGCGTAGATGCTGTTACGAGCTACGAAATGTTGTTATAAGCTACGAGATAATAACTACGAAGTGGTTCTACGAGGTACGAGATGTTTTTAGTTCATAAATTCATAACGAAATGTTGCCACTAAAATCTAGTCAATAGCATTCAAGCATTTTTCTAATAAAAATAATGTTTGTCGAATAAGCTCCTATTATATAGTAGAGTTGGCTCTTATTTTTATTTGCATCACGCTTCATGAGGAGCTGTACCGATTTAGTTGAAATTTGACGCAGTTATAGAATAAAACACATAAATGTACTTAGGCTAAATTTTAGCACGAAACAATGCATCCTTCTAATGGGATTTTATGTAACGCGCAAGAGGTCACCAGGAGCAGTTAGTTTTATTATAAAAATTATCACCACATTCGTCATTATGGATAGTGAAGTCATATAACAGGGAGGAGTTTTTCATTAAAGCTATCGTTAACTAAACGACACTAAAAGTTAATTACAAACAGGTAGGGCCGCTGATAACACGCACTTTATTTGATAAACTTACAGAAACATTCGTTTGGAACTTTGTGTATGTTTTCGCAGGAGCTCAAGATTTGAATCAAGAAAATTACCTGAGATCGAAAGCCTTTTTCATAGATCGTTACTTCGATCTGCATTCATTGGTAAACGTGGAACTTAAAGATGTATAAAAAAATAAAAAATGAAATGTCAACATAATATCTACATTATTACAATAAAGATACTCTATTTATTTGGCTATAGAATATAGCCAATAGCGTGACGTTTCTTATTTAATTTAAATTTTTCATCTTCGTGTTACGTTTTTACATATATAGTAACAACTTATTTATATGTATAAAAGATTCAAGAGAAAAATAATAATATACCAACTACTAGGTTATTGTAGTAGTTATAATTTTTGGTCAAAATTATAACAGTTCTAGCAGGCAAGACATTCAGCACGCAATGTCGTAATTGTTTCAAGTTTTTGTTACTGTTATTATGCTTCTATTACAGAAATTGACTTCAACGCTGTTACGACAATTAACTTGAATTTCAAAAAATAAACGCTTAATAGTGTTCAATTACTTGGCAGTTATAGAAGTTACCGTGACTTCGTCTGTTTTATTGTTTTATTAATTAACTAATGACCTGGTGCACTGCGTATCACATTCCTCCTCATCATATCATCATCATCATCAGCACTAGCCTTTACTGGACTTCCACAAATATTTCAAGGCTAAAATTAGCCAAATCGATCCAGCCGTTCTCAAGTTTTCGTAAGACAAGCAAAATTTTAAATTCATTTTTATTTATATACAAGGTGTAACAAAACTGAGTAATAATACTTTAGGGTTTTTGTCCCTTACATAGAGTTCACTGTGAAAGTAGCAGCTCTGAAAGATCATTTTTTGTGATTTGTATAGGCAAGCGCCCGAGCGTCATGAATTTTAACATACAAAAGTAAAAAAAATACTCTTTCAGCGCTGATACTTTCACAGTGAACTTGATAAAGGGTACACATACACGTACCCTAAAGTATTATCACTTAATTTTGTTACACCCTGTACATAATAAATGGGATGCATGCTAATGTATTAATCTTTGAAATTTTACAAACATATTATAGACAGACAGAATGTCTGTTAATCTGTTTATAATATAATTATTTTTTATGCTTAAAAGATAGATAACGAAAAAGCCAATTACAAGCCTTCACATATAACATAATATTATATTTGTAAAAATATGTCTTTCAACACCGAAATTTGTCAACCGATTTCGATGTTCCGAGCTCATACGAGTTTGAATCAATAAAATTTTGTATAGTCTTTAGTATCACAAAATGTGTGGTACCTGTGTGATAGTTTTAGGTCATATTTAGTATGCAAAAATTTTTCAACAGCTTTTTCTGTTAATAAAATCGTCAGTCTTTAATAATCCAATTTAAATTGCTAAAGTGCGAAGAAAGATAAAATAGCCATAAAAGATAGAAATAATGAAGCTAATCTCTATACAAATTGTGTTAAAGTAATTTTGAAGTCGACTGTGTTATGATAATGCCCGAGGCCAGAGGAATAATTTGTAACTGACATGCTTCTTTTCACGGACCAAGTTATTAAACACAATAGATATTCGGTCGTTATTTAATGAAGGAAAAAAATATAATAACCTATTTTTGTATAATCGGGATGGTTCGGAAGTGTTTTTGTTACTTGGTAATAATAAAAACATTTTTACTTCCTATGCCTGATTACACAACAGAGTAAAATGAAGTATAAAGAACACTTTAAAACATTTACAATCTAAACAAACAATTTTAATATAAAAATTATAATTGTTTGACATAGTCCGCACTCAACGAAATCTCAAATCAGTCACATTGAGTGTTGTATAAAAAGGATATTATAATTATTATTCTATGAATTACTTTGAATATAACATTTCGCAAAATATAATAGACTTTACAAATTCTGAACTAACTGAGCTAAACTAAAGTTATACGTAACATGTGGCACTTAATAAACTAGTTCACAATAAAACAATCCAATCCCTATTCATTACAATAACTTCCATATTATTTCTTTCGCGCAAAAAACAGTAGCAGATGTTAATTTTAATTTCCGCAAAAACATACTCCGAAGGGGCGTCGAATAAATTCCCTAATCAGCCGTCGATAGTGGATGTGTAGGCCCTGAGGTGGTTAAGGGGCGGGAGTAGGGGGATTTACTGAAAGTTTCCTGACAAAATGGCCCGGGGAAAAGTTCATTAAAATTCTGATCGCATACTTTGTTGTTTCGCGCCGCACACCGACGTCACTTGACCTATATCAATTATTATAATGTGCGGGCCACAAGTGGCCGCAACTGTCGCTGAATTAATGTCGCGACTGGATTTAGGTATAGATTGTAGATTGATAATGTAATTTTAGTAAGTCTCCTCCATGGTCTAGTGGTTTAGGGTATGGTTCTTGAGTCTAAGATGATGGGTCATGATTTATACGCCTGCAATGTATTTTAAATTAATGATGACACACCATACCGAAATTACGTTGCGTTAAATCGTATGCGTAGCGCATTGCAGGCGTATTCATGCCGAACTGTGGCCGCACATTTTCGGCCTAGTGTCTTTAGACAATTAGAGTAACAATTTTTAGAAGCAATTAAAACGTTTTTTTACAGTTTACATTATTTAATTTTAACCCGAATCATAGATCAAAACAATTATAAGCTGTTTAATGTTCATATTATAGATAAGTAGGTACTTGTTATTAATTATTTCGCTGCTACAAAGTAATGTTTTGCATCTGCTCAGCTTCTTTATATGGTTCATTGGTGTTTTAAAGTGTCTTGTAGTTTTAGACACTAGATATTATATTCTGCTTTATTACATTAATTACTCGTTAAAATGTTGTCTCTACTACCATCTTTTATCGAGCAACTTGCATTGCGATATCAAAATAACTTGCATTCTCACTAGCATGGCGAAAGACTTATAATAATCCATTCTAGTACGATAAATGCGAAACTACCCTGTCTACGCTTAAACTGCTAAACAAAATCGCGCTAAAACTCGAAAACGGTTGAACGGATTGGCCTGATTTTAGTCTTAAAGTATTTGTAGAAATCCAGGGAAAGTTTTAAAGTGACACGAAGTTCACCGGGACAGCTAGTTTATAATATTTTTAATGTATTAAAGTTTAAACTTTTATTACAGTTTATGTTACCGCATAAGCCTAGATTTAGTAAGGCTGCCGCTGCGAGAAGTCGAATAAATAGATACTATCTAGGAGTTTAATTAATTAACATGAAAACATTTCGTATTCACAGAAAGGAAAAGTTTGATATTTGAGTTTTCCTAATTAAAAAGCCGAGGAGCTATCAATATTAGAATTTAGATCAGCAACTTAGAAAGCGACAATTTTGTTCTTTAAATTGAATCCGAGAGTTATTTTTACTTCGTTATTATTACTATTATAATGTAATTAATAATTACAATACATTCATTAATATAAATTAACGTGTACCTACTGCATGTATATTATGACTATATTGTATTGTAATTAATACTTATTAAGTTAACATAATACTTATCGTAACTATTTGTAATATTAACATCAAGGTAATTTATCATGTTAGAAATTAAATATAATTAATAATGCTAAAGTTTCGAAAATTTTTGTCAGATGCGAAACAATTAAAATGATTATTTCAATTTTTTCCTAACTTTCGAATTCGTTTAAATATTTACCGCAGTCAATGGATATAATATAGAACATTAATACTTTTCAATTGCGGCATTAAAATGCTGACTATTTTTAGATCCACACTGTTATGCACCAGCGGACTGTGGTTTGGAACCATCCATCTAGCTTTATTCATGGTTCAGTTGAAACCATCTATCTAGTTTTATTCGTGGTTCCGTTGAAACCATCTATCAAGTTATGTTACGTTAATCGGTACATTTATCATCCTCCCGCGGCACTGCATTTTCCACTTAAATAAAGTTTAAAAGACCATACTTTTAGAGGCACTTCTCGAGTATCTATAGTCTTGGAAAACTATTAGACTAAAATGTAAGCATTTTGTAGTATCAAAAACATAATATTAACAATAAAATAAATGATAAAAATATTTGTGCAATTATTGAGTTTCATTTAGTATATTTCATAAATGAATTGCAGAAATAAAATAGTTAATTATATTATAGTTAATTAAAAAGTTTTCACGGAATTCAGCAATCACATTACCTCAACATGTTCCCACAGTAACCATATAACCAACATTTCGTTAACTAATAATTAAAACACATTAACATATTATTAAAACATCAACTTGTTTTTGTAGCCTATATTGCAAAAGCCTACCTAGGGTAAGACCCTTGTGGAGGGAGTCCTGTGTTAGACAGATCCAGGATATCCCTTCGTATACGGCTGAAGGCAAACCGCAAAAAAAAAAAAGGTTAAGACCCTTAGATAGCGTTATTATTTCTAAATATTATTATGTATTATAAATAATACATAGAAAAATTACTTAATAGTCAACTAACACTTTTTAGTAAAAATTATTTAAATTTTAACAGAATTTAAAAATTATTTATATTTATACATAGAAAAATTATTAGTAAACATTGACAACCAAAACTTTTCTTATTTAAAACATATTATCTCAAAAGAATTTAAAAGACTGCCATGAAAATATTAATTATTTACATAATTAAAAAAAATACAACACTTTTCCTTTTAAAAAAATCTTATAAAATTAAAAAAAAAGCCCTAAAATCATTATTTTTCTACTCTCGCTATTCTCATTACTAAGTACGTGTTACTCACCGGCACTCTGAACACAACACACACAACACTCGCGCGCCTCCCGCCGCGGTCGCCGACTCACTGCTGCGTCCACCGCACCGCACTTGTACTACTGGTTACTAATAAGTACAAGTTATACTGGAATAATATGCAATAATTACTTATATTTTATTTAAGAATGATAAAATAAAAACAGCGAGTACTGAAGTAATAAAGTCGTATTGATAATATATTATACACTAACCACTTTACTAAAAATACTAGTTTTATAACTAAAACGATATTATAATATTTAAGTTTTGAGATCGAAGCTTGACTATATTATTGTAGTATTTCATTAGTTCATCTATCTGTTTTTATTTTGTGATCAAATTCTAATGAAATGAAAGTAAGTCGCGAAGGTTTCGTCGCAAGATGCCTAACATGCTACGGCATAGTGTAGATCCTCTTCGCTACGCTAAGTAGCGAGCTAAGTACAAACTGCTGTACTCAGAAACATTTAATTATGATTACGCTTCGATTTAATGAAGAGTTAGACAGATAATGTATGAGGCTTATGTCAAAATTTTCAATTAATTACATTTAAGTAATTAATTTGCCTCTATGTGCGGCAGTTAGTAGCATTATTTGCTACGGTATTTCGTAGGTGCTCTACGTTACGTAAAAGTCGAATAGAGCGGCGTAGCATGCTACGGAATAGCGTAGAACCCCTACGCTACATATTATTATTACATGCTCGTAACCATGAACGTAGAAAAAAGTCGGGCGGAGTCTTATTATACACAGCACTGTGTCTTCAGAGTCGGCCACGCACACATTCTTACGTCTGTCAAATGGTATGGACTAGCGTAAAAATGTGTGCGTGCAGGCCGTGTACATGCAGTCAGCCTGGCCGATTCTGAAGACACACACAGTGCTGTGTATAATAACACTCCGTCCGCCTTTTTTCTACGTTCATGCTCGTAACAAGCTGTGTATAGCACATTACGTCGTTGTACAGATACTCTCTCTGTGTGTAATGTCGTAGATCCTGATGTTTAATAACTGATATTATGTATACCTTTATTTAAATTCAATACTTTACTGTATTATTGAAAAAAAGCAGATCTCTCACAAATAAATCTTTTAATCCTTCTTTGTAACAAGGTACGGGGGTAGGAAATATTAAGGAGTGCCGATTACAGCTTACCGCCACGATACTTCTACACCATTAACCTTTCGACCCTCGCAATATCTTTAAGGGTGTGAAAATGTGATTTGGCTAATACGTAATTTAAGAGTAAGAATAAGTGATGATAAGTTTATAGGAATTATTAAGCGATTGCATAGCTTTTATCGCGGGCTTTAAGCGCGGCGACCAAATCAAGATATTCCGTAACCATAATTTTGTAATTTGTTGTGTAAAAGAATATTTAATAAAGTTTCCTAAGTATTGTAGTATTATTAAACAACAGTACACTCCGGACAATACATAGTGGTTTATGGAGAGTAACTATAAAGAATTTCGTAATTTTTATGATAGTAAATAAATAAAATAAAATAATAAAAATCTTACACCCCCTTATCTACCCTCCCCCCTTACAATGGTCTACGTCTACGATAATCCGTAACATGCTACGAAGACCGCTACGAAAGTTTTCGAATCGTAGAGGATCTACGCCATGCTACGCAGCTGGCTTTAGATACGTTACCCATGACACATTTTTTTTTTCATAAAAAATTAAATCTATGGACACTTAACAATACATACAACTTAACAATAAATGATTTGAAAATAAAACACATCGCTAATAATTGATAAGTCCAAGAAATTATCAAATGCAACTTGACTAACATTTGATGTCTCTGAAATTAATTTGTATTGGTGAATAATAATAATTCTACCAAAGACGAAGCCCCGGGAAAGAGCTGTCAGTGAATTGTCTGATACACAAAAGCCATACGCCTACAACCTTATTTATAATCTGCCGACGTAAGTAAATTACTAATCCATTACCTTCTGTCGGATTATATAAATTCCGTTTTCACAAAATGAGGTGGGAAGTTGAAATGTGTGATTGCATTAACAATAATTATTGTCCATTACGCGTTACACTTTACAGCCTACAGGTACGATGAGATTTTTTCCTGTATTCTATAAAAGACGACAGAAAAATAACAAAAATAAAAGTATGTCAGGCCCGTGACGTCATATTTTAATTTACTAACATACACACACACACACGTAAGCCATTTTAATTTACTCTCACATTTAAAGCAAATAAATATTTAAATCCAATATAATTTTAAGATTTATATTATTTGAACATACTTTGAATGTATAATATATTCAAAAGGGAGGCCTTTAATTATGGCTTGGGATTAAATTTATCTTGAGGACACCGTGCGGGAATATAAAATACGCTGTGAAATATATTTATACATAGAAAAACGAAATGTATTATTAGAAAACTATACTATTTGACGAAATCAAAAGTAAAAGCATAGTTCAGAAAATAGAGTAGAAAAGTGCAAATATTTCAAATTAAAACGCTGACTCCGAGTGCCTTGGACATGAAATAGAGTACTGTAAGAAACTAAGTACGCTTTTTTGAGCACCTAGGCTTATATGAATAAATTTCAGAATACTAGCTATAGCAGTTCTTGAGACACAGCCTGGAGACAGACAGACGGACAGACATACATCAAAGTCTTAGTAATAGGGTCCCGTTTTACCCTTTGGGTACGGAACCCTAAAAAGTATGCTATAGTCTATACTATTTTGTCCCGACAGTCTTCCTTTTCTTGTTTACGAGTTTACGCCAAAACCAGAATTAATAACTGTAACATCTGTATATTATACATTATACAGTGTCCTTGTTTACGTCAAGTGAATGTCCGCGTGAACTTAACTTAGATATAGCGTGTCCTTATTTAGTTTACGTAAACTTTCCGTAAACAACATAGCTCCTATCTTATATATTTTAAGAATAATAAAAATTAATTTGACAAACACAGTAAGTATCTTAATTATTCGTGGTTTACTCTAAATCCGTGCATTTTTTTTTAATAAATTCATTACTTTTTGAAACAATTCGATGCAAGCAAATAACAAGAAAAAAAACTTTTTTTTTGATAATACTAGTAGGTAAAGATCCAAAGATTACAGTTTGATTGCGAATTATAGCGTATGCTATCAGGGTCATTACAATTTTCAAATTACAAAAGTCCTCGTTTAAATCGACCCTACCTATCTACATAACAGTGCAAATGTGTGGTGGATACAGCATGTTCATGTTTTCGCATGTTTACACTTTTCTGTACACAGGGTGTATTTACGCGTTTCCGATGCGATGATTTACATGGCACGATAATATGATATGCGATCACGGCTGGCTGACCGCCAGACGTGTGTTTGTTCCTAAATTAAATCCGAAATACCAGATAAGTGGGCTTAGATGAGGCGTAGTATTAAATCGGATATGTTGTGATTGTAATGTTACAAGAAGAATTTTATTACTATGCTCGCTTATGTATGTAGACATAAAGACCTTTTCTAGTGTTATGTCTGTTAAAAATAGGTCAGATAATAAAGTAAAATTGAAATACGTCGCATCTCGATGTGAATTAACCCGATCAAGGCAATCGTTGCAATAATATTTACATCAAATTAAAACTATATGTATAACAACAAGTTATTACTAAGAACTTTCTTATTCAGATTGTATATAGTTTATTTTATTGTATCGCGTGTGATGTACATATTTTATTTTATACCTTCCATTAATGTCTTCATCGCTTGATAAAGAATCACTATATTATTATAAAACAAAGTCGCTTTTTTCCCTGATGTCCCTTTGTTCGCTTTAATATTTAAAACTACGCGACGGATTTTGATGCCATTTTCTTTAATAGATAGAGTGATTCAAGAGGAAGGTTTATAATTATAATAACATTCATTAAATAGTGGAGAAATACTGTTATTGTTGGGGTTTCTAATGTGTAATTAGAAAAAATGTAATTCGGAAAAAATGTAATTATTTCTAAATAAATAATTACATTTTTTCCGCTTACATTACAAACACAAGCTGAACCCTACGAGATTTATCAAAATAATATACAAGTATTGTACATAATGAAAAGGTCTACAGAAAACTCCACGATGTTATATGTCTATCTCTTATGGATATCCCACAATAACATTTTTTTGTCATTTTCTTTTTACGACCTAACCGAACCGACCGAAAAGTCACCTTCTATTCATTTCCTAAAGTTTTTCACTTCACAAATAAAATATATTTACGGGGAGCTCCCATACAATAAACGTGATTTTTTGGCCTTTTTTGCTCAAAATCAATAATGGCAGCCGGTAGGTACTTGAAATATTCACAAAATCTTTAATTATATTTTTCCTTTCATAATATATAATAAAAGTAAAATAAAATAAATATTTAAGGGGGGTCTCCATACAAGAAACACAATTTTTGCTCTGTCCAACTCGCACTTGACCGTTTTTTTTTTTGTTTTCGGATTTTTCCCTACGCTTACACACAATTATCGAGCTGGATTCCAAATTTCAGCCTTCTAGGTCATCTGGAAGTGGGTTAGAATTTTGATCTATAGGTCAATCAGTCAGTCAGTCAGTCAGTCAGTGATAAAAATGTAGATTTTCGGGCGTGAATATCTTAATAACCGTTTGAGTTGTGCTCATATGAAATTTAGAGCATATATTTATCTCGCAAGTCTCATTATATGAGCCAAATTTGAAACGTTTATGTGAAATAGTTTCTGAATTATGATGGGGTCAAAAGTAGCTGCAAATGGTTCGTGTAATATTACACACGGTGCTACTCGCCATTCTGTTATGCTGGAACTTGGCTGAACACGCGACCGCGTGTCTAGATCCAAACAAATAAGATGTAATATGGAAAGTATAATATCTGATTTAAGGTTACTGCTTTATGCTTAAACAATTGAACCAAGGGTCATTTTACATTGCAAGATCGCAAGGCATTTTTAAATGAGCCTTTAAACTTTAAAGAAACAGGCAGTCGCCAGCACGACACCGCGTGTAGTATGTATGTAAATTTAATGTGTCTCTTCTTTTATTGATAATGAAGTACAGTTTTGAATGCTTGATTGAAAAATACTATTTTACCGTTTATCGTTGCAATATCAACTAACGCTAAATCGGCAATATCCATGGTAAAATAGAACCCATAACTCACGAGTATATTTAAGTAATAATGTAGGTGTGCCTTTCTTTTCTGCCATATTTCTTCCTGGGTAACCCTACGACCTTAGGATGTATTTTGTTTCGATTAACCCAGTATTGAAGGGAGATTTAGTGGTGATAAATCAAAAGTACAAAGACTCCAGTCGATATATCTTACTGTCGTTCCAGGATAAATGCATGAAAATGCTGCATACGATTTATTCTTCCACTGTAGAATAAATCGTATTTGTTTCCTTTCGCATGTTTGTTATTATCCTTCGATTTTAAAACTCGATCGCTATAAAAATATTTTTTATTGAACAGAACTAGAAAACAAGCAGAGAGACCACCTGATGCGCCATAAACGCATTTGGCACCGCAACACCATAATGCCCGCTTAACATTATTCCAATCCAGTGATCCAATCCAGTGCTGGAATGCTTCTTATTAATGATGCTATTGAATAATATACACGGGCACTGGAGTATTACACTGAATTGCATTCCTGTGTATAATGTTGCAAGTTGTGTTCCTTACAATCAGCCAGGAATCTTTCTGGTTAACTCACTCGACAAGACAAACTCATACAAACTACTTATAAAAACTTCATAACGTTAAACTTAGGTTTTTGCAGAAAGGGAGCTAGTTCGAGAAACGGACGATTTTCAAGATTTAAACGTAACTGGAGACATAAAAATATAGTAATTTTAAATTCTAAAAAAAATATGTGTTAGTTAAGGATCTAACACATTGGAATGATTCATATTCCATTACACAATATCATGAACTTGAAATATAAAGTGAGTAGATACCATAATGCTAGACTTGTATACACGATTCAGAAGCGTAGCATGCCAACGAAACCTCGCGTAATGGAATCTTGTTGCACAAAAAGATCCTTTATCTATTAGGTACTTAGCACTAGCACAATCTAGATACTAATATTGTAAATGCGAAAGTATGTCTGTCTGTCTGGCTGACTGTTACCTCTCCACGCCTATACCGTTGAACCGATTAACATGAAACTTGGTGTATTCTTTGAGTCCCGGTTCCCACATCATAAATTAATTTTGGCACGACGGAGTCTCAGGTTTCATCTAGTATTATATTATAAAGATAAAATATATCCACTCGTAGCACCATTAAGTATCATAATTATTTACAGTTTACACAGCAAATGTGGATAATTTATGATTATTTGCTTCAGAAGGCATTACGCGGCGCTGAATTAGATTAGGGTAAGTAAGCAAGAAGGTAAATGAGTAAGTGTCCTAATTCTCCGACATACAACAGACTTAATGGAATGTGAAAATTTCTGAGCGAAAATGATATGAAGATTTGCGCTAACGACGTTTCCATAAACTAAAAGGTAAGCAGCTTTTAAGCATATCTATATTTACACTAGCTTGATTAAACTAGCATAGCACTTAACACTCGGTAAACATAGTTCTGCTATATAATGTAAGTTATTTTGGGTATGAAAAATGTTGGTCGATTTATTATCATCATACCTGATAAGCCTACAAAACCACCGCAACATGAAAATTTAATATTATTATTTAATTTTGGGGTTCTATCTTAAATTGTCTTTCAAAAAGAGTACAGTCATCAAAAAAAAATAAACTTATCTATTGGTTTCTATTCAATATCGACACTATTACATAATATCTCAATAGTTTCGGATTACAGGATTGATGACGTCATTAAAATAAGAATGGTGCCCACCTATTCCAGCATCAATTGAAATAAATCGAAGGGTACAGGGCAAGAATAGGCTTTTAATGACAACTATTATTCACAAGAAAGACAAAATTTGGTCACAAAAAGTAGTCGTTTCTATTTTGGGGGTAACTACTTTGGTAACAAGAAACAGCAGATTCTTATGACATGTTATAATTTTATAAGGTACGTACTCTAAAAACTGTTCAATAAAATTGAAGCGTGAAATTGCACAATACAATAATTATAATTGATCGTCTAGGGGCCGGCTTTACTTTTGGTATGCACTTGCATCACGTCACTCCAGCAATCTTAGAAGAGCATTTGTTAGCTTTTAGGTAATGCGACAATCACTAACGCATTGTCAAGACAAAAAATCAATGCTTATATTAAAAAAGTTTTCCATTTTGTGACTTTTTTTCGTCTGTATGACAGTTACAATGTACGAAGCGCGGCCACCCATTAGCAGAGGTCGACTCAAAACCTGGACGTAATTGCAGAAATAATGGACCGACGATAATAATAAATTAGGAAGGGTCACATTAATTTATGGATAAAAAGGTCAGCTGGTCACGTATGTCAGTCACGCCTTTTGGCTGGTGGGTAATTTTAGATCGCTCTTGACAGCTCTTTCTTGAATGTATTGAGTAGGAGTGACATCTGAATTTCTTTGTTACTCACTCGCTATCTTTTATTTATAAGAGCCCCCGCAGACTGCAGAATTTTAGGCCGCGTTTCCACTGACGCGGAGCGGAGCGGAGAGGAGCTGAGCGGTGCCGAATTGACCAATCACTAAATCTTCGCTGCTCGAAATCTTCGCTGTCATTTCGCTGGAATAGCACGATTGGTCAATTCGGGCACCGCTAAGCTCCTCTCCGCTCCGCTCCGCGTCAGTGGAAACGCACCCTCAGTCGGCTAATAGTTTGATCGAAAGCTTAATCAGTACGAAGATGTATGAAGGTGCGCACACTAAACGATTTGTATCGGCCGATAATAATGTACTGAAACCCCAACTTGGTCAAACAATCGGCCGACTAAAAGTTTGTAGTCTGCGGGGGCTCTAAGGAGTTTTTTCTTAATTTTCTGAGGACGGTTTTGTCCAAGTACTGCGTGTCGAATGTATGTTTAATGTTTATTTTATTTACACAGTACTAGTTTTTTTATTTTATAATTGGATAGTTTTTATCTCTAGCATTCACTTCACTACGAAAGAATTTACCAAAGGACAACCCTTCAGGGGAACAAAGTTTGTATGCCCAAAATACGACTTCACAAAAGCAAAGCCACAGGCAAAAGCTGGCGGACATAAAAATTGATTTTTTGACTGAAAAACAAAATGTATGTGTTGAAAAATGTCAAATTTTATTCCCGTCACGGACAACACGGCTTAATGTTCCGTAATGGGTTTGATGTGCACGCGAAAAGAATTCAAGTCCGCGTATCATGTGTTTTTGCGCGCCATTTTAACTTTGCCCGCCCGCGCCATTTTGTTTCGGCCGCCATTTTAAAGCGCGTACGCACTTGTTGACGAGAACTTGTAGAGATGTGTAATGTGTATAGCTGAGAAACGATCGTTTTTTGTTTCATTCGGAATATCTTTTACCCTTGTTTTAAACACGAAACATAACAATTCAAAGAAAAAAAAGCATTTTCCAAATTACCAACCACGATATCGAGTAAGCCTTCTAATATCAGCTTTAGTATCGTAGTAAAATGTGACGCGCAATAGCTATGCCCACATTATGCAATTTCATCTTCAATTTTCGTCATCTTCTTTTTATTCCACTTTCGTTTGGCATATTCAATAATTTAACTCGTCAAAATCCACCCGCGTTGAAATGAAAATGTCATAGCGAGCGCTACGATTTCAACGCGCGTCACGGGCATGCCTCACGTTCGCTGTTAACTGCGCTATAACGCATACCCTTGACGAACAGAAAAAAGCGCAATGTGGACAAAGCCAATGTGAATAAACTTACGGTCATTTTATGTCCATATTTTGTCAGTCGCGAGCGCAGCCTGAAATTTTGGAGGACTGCAGGTCTGTTTCCTAATAAATAAGCACAGTATTACGAAGTATGTTGAAATATACATCTAACTGTGAGATGTATTTAATATCAAGATATCATTGAGCTTATTAATATCAGAAAACCACACTTCCCCAAAATTCCAAGGAGGTGCGCTTAAAGCAAACATCATTTCTATTAAGGGGGAGCCATGTTTCCTCTTATAGGGCCAAATCACTCCGCCGCGAAATGGAATGGAAGCGACTTTTTGAAAAGAAACTTTATATCCACAGTTAATACATACAAATTAAATACGAGCCCAAAAAAATCGTGTCTTCCGCGGAATGCTCGAGAATTCCGCGGTGCCAATTCCTGAATCATGAGGCGCTTCCATTCCGTTCCATTCCGCGGCGGTGTAAATTCAGCCTTAGAGCACCTCTCTGAAATCGCGCATGTCTCTCGCATGAATGTAGAAAAAAAGGCGGACTCAGTCTTAATATACACAGAACTGTGTTCACAGTCGGCCACGCACACATTCTTACGCCCGTCAAATGGAATGGACTAGCGTAAGAATGTGTGCGTACGGACCGTGTACATGCAATCAGCTAGCCGACTCTGAAGGTCTTTTTTTATACGTTCATGGTCTCTTGTAACTTTTTTAAACCTTGAACGGTAACTCACTTAACGTGTGTCACCAAGTGCGCACTTACACTTAATGTTCCGAGATCCGTAATGTCGAGTTTGCTCAGGTGCTGTTAATTTAATTGCTCAACAATTTGCGAAACAAAAAACGGACGAGTGACCAATTTTGAAAATTTTGTGACCGCAATTAAAAGTGTTCAACTCTTTCGAGCTTTTGATTAAAACAATTCCTCGTACATTTTCTACGACAAAAAACGATTTAACTATTGTTAAAGCTTTTCCAATGTTGCACATGGTTGTTTTAAATGCAACCGAGTAGACCAATCGCCTGATAATAAGTGATTACGATCTTATGACATGAACGCTATTGCCATTAGTATTTTTTTTTATTTATCTACGAGCCTGTTTCGCCACTTCCTGATAAAGTGCCAGATAGGCTATCCACAACTTTTTTGACAGATTCTCCATACTTTATCTGTCAAGTTAAGTGGTGGATAGCCTATCCAGCACTTATCAGGAAATGGTGAAACAGGCCCTAAAAATCTTAAAGATCAGACTTTAAAGGTGCCTGGCAGTGGGAAGCAAACTTTATTAGCATCCGGCAGTAGAAGACGCGATTGCTGAGTTAACTCGAAGAAAAACTATGAAAAAATTAGCTTTTATACTTTACCGAAAGT
This sequence comes from Plebejus argus, assembly GCA_905404155.3. NCBI lineage: Eukaryota > Metazoa > Arthropoda > Insecta > Lepidoptera > Lycaenidae > Plebejus > Plebejus argus. Next base: position 2,754,573 of record FR989938.1, on the reverse strand, counting down.
GAGGATTGATATTCACCACTTGATACATGGATACAGGTATATATCCTAAAGTAACTGCAATCAAAACTCCATAGTTGTTGGTCGTTATTACTGAAATAGGAGACATACAGTAAGTACAGAAAAAATTTCAACTTTAATGGCTCTTAGGCTATATGAGACCCACAACAATATTCCCACACCAAGTATGGAAAAACAACTATTAGTTATTAGTTATTAGTTATCATTTAATTGAATTTTTACTATTTTAAATCTATATTAATCTTCTAATATTATATAAAATTCTCGTGTCACAATGTTAGACCGCGTACTCCTCCGAAATGGCTTTACTGATTGTAACCAAATTTTATATGCATATTATTCAGTGGGTCTGAGAATCGGCTACTGGGTACTATATTGATAAGTGCGTGACGGCGACCATAATATTTTGTTTACATGCTTCGGAATAGCGATGGACGTTGCCACGGTGACATACTTATTTAGTCACTTCCATAAAATAATATGGGCGAAATACTTTATGTGGCAAAACAACATTTGCCGGGACAGCTAATACCCACATTAGAGCGTTGTCCTTTGTCCACTGGGTATTATTAAATAAGGTTATGTTTAAATTATTTCAAGAGCTAGAGTTAAATAGATGATAGTCATTATTCTTTAACTGTGTTCAGTTTAACAAAATTGAGGGTTGCACCCTTTTGTCCCTTCGGCCATGAATACATTAGTACCGTGTACTATTTTAATGAAAACATTGAGAATTTCCAGTTAACTTTAGTTCGTGCATTTTAAACATATTAAAATATACTAGTGTACCCAAAGTTGTCTTATACATGCGTCTTAAAAAGCTATTATTTCAGTTAACTTAAGATACTTGTTGTGCAAAAGAAATACTTTAAAAATGTTTATCATATTGTAACTTATACTTAGTATATTTTTCAAAAATTCCACCTAAGGGGTAAAATAAGTTATCAAGGATTGCCTCTTTGGAGACTTCAATCACCCGAACGAAGCCGCGGTGAGCAATTAGCAAGCTAGTTATTTATACAAATGACAGACATGTATCTCTATAGACTGGACGGTGGACCTCATAATATTATGTAGGTAATCGTAAGAGGGCAACGTATGAAAGACAGCAAAAAATTAAACGCAACTGCCAGAGCGGCCTTTTAGTACCAAAGCGAGTTTTGATGTCCAAAATAGTAAAATGAATTATGTTTCAAACTTTTTAAAAACATCAAAAAATTCTGGTATCGACGAAAATAATTTTTTGGAAATTTTATTTTATCACGGTCGATTTAACGGTGTTAGCGCTAAGGGTTGATTCAGACCGCAACGCGACGCGTAGATGCATTAATTCTAAATTAGTATGGATTTGACAGATTCGCAAGACGTCTCACGCTGACGACATCTGTCAAATCCATACAAATTTAGGTCACGTCGCGTCGCGCCTCGCCTCGTCGCGTTGCGGTCTGAATTGACCCTAAGAAGTTGGCAGACACACTTTTGCGTTAATAATATTATTATTATTAATGGATAGATTAATTTATTAAAAATAGACAATGTACCTATTTAATTCACAAAGTATCTGTATACTTAATTTAGGCTTGAACAATGTGTCACAAAAAAGAAAAAGATTTATTAATCGAGTTGAAAGTTTCGGCGCCAATTTAAAAACAAAAGTGAATCTCATTGACCAAATTATAATAAGTTCCTCGCAATTGAGTTATTCCAATTTTCCTGGAAAGTTCCGTGGTCGTGGCACATTTTATTATAAATCTCTCCAGCCAATAACTTATGGCTGAAGTTTTAAAACGACCAAATACCAAACCGCCAACTTCGACGGCATATAAATTGCTTCGGTTTGTTTTCAGATATCTATTATAATGTGATAACAATATGTATTTCCACTTCAAGAATTACTATTAAAAGACGTCTTGAAACCCACATTGAATAACTCAAAGATTAACAATATTATTATGTTTTGTTCTTGTTCAACAGGCTATTAAAGTCGCTTGACGGACAAGTACAAAACCTCGTTCACCATTGCACAATAAAATCTGGGTTAATTGTTTTTTTTATAAAACATACTTTTTTCACATAGAATATATATCTTATTTTACGGTTAAAATGAGTAACTTTAAGTTTAAGTTTAAGTTACTCACTTTAACACATTCAGTGTCGCTCCGATTGGAGGGGGCTAAGTGTGGTTTTCTTAATTTCTTATTAATTTATAGAATCGCAGATCGAAAATGTATGGAATTGACAATAAGCGTATGACATACGAACATTCTTCGATATTCGAGGTATGAGAATCGGCCCCTTGGTTAAATTAGTTTTACGTATTATAAAAAGGTAGAAAAAAACAAAATAATATAAAGAATAATGTTTTTTTTTTTTCAAAATAATAATATAATGTATTATGTACTTTCAATTTCTGTATTTCACGTAAAATTTCAAGATCAATTATAATAATTATTATTTTAAATTTAAATATGCCCGTCGTTTCCTATAATAAGCTGTTTGAATTAATATAAACAGAAGGGCCGTTAGCGAGCCCTACAATTAGGTCCCTTTGATGAGGCTTTCCAATTAGAAGTCAATTTAAATCTCCAATTCCATGACATTGTGAGGGGTCGCCCAATTCCCTACGAAAGGGTTAAATTGTGCGAAAAAAGTGATGAGATCTCAATATTTGATGGACGGAAATTCCGAAACTATAAGGTGTTTGCGGACCCTCGAAGAATTAGTGGATTTAAGTTTAAAAATATCCGCTATCCAAACGGTTACCCGTTAGCGCCCAACTTAGGGCTCCCACACACAACTGCGAATTCGCATCGCATCGCAAATACCTGCGACAAAACTCATAATAAAAATTTTGAAGAATATATAAAAATTAAGACATTACGATACGAATCCGCACGAATTCGCAGTTATGTGTGGGTTAACCCGAAAATTAGACTACAGCGATCCATCAACCTTACAAAATTGATTACTAAATTAATATTCAACGTTTTTATTATAATATTCTTTTTTATTATATTCAAAATAATTTACTTAAAAATAATTGCTTACGCATAAACAGGTATCGGGTTTATCAAATAAAATGAAAAAATGTGGATGTAATATAAATGGCCGCAGTCAGATATATTTAAGCATTGTCTAACTTTAGTTTAATTAAGATTTGAACATTTTCTATCAAATTCTTCACTGACTTAAAGTTAAGTAATAGTTAAATGTCCTCAATACGGTTATTGTACGTTTTTAAAATATTATTGTTAAGTATAAGAGATTAGTACATTTTCTAAAAATCGGAAATATATTAAGAGAGCGATAGCTCTCACCGTTATTACATACTTTTTCTCCGCTATATGACGGCAACGCTATTTTACAGAATCAAAGCTTCAGTGGAGGCTGTGTAACACTTAATTTGCACTCAACAAGTTAACTTTTCTGACCAGGTCAACTCAAGTAATTTGCACTCGAGCACCAAAGTTTAATCTGACCGGCTTCGACTGGAGCAGAATATTTTGACTCATAGTCTGTAGTTTGCACAATTAAGTTCGAGCAATGATTTAAAAGTAAAGATAGGATGAGAGATCACAAATATAATATATAAATATAAATAAATTTCGTACAATAATTATTAATGTTACGCTATTGTCGCTATATTTACAGATGAAAATGAACATGATGATAATATAGATTATTATTTATCTTGCTCTATCATTAATAAAATAAGACTTAAATAATGTATTATACAGTAGAGTAACTAAGCTGTTATTCGTGAACTGAAACATCATATTCCAACATACAATTTTTACGGGCATGTCAGTGCTCATTTGGTTTCGGATGGACCGATATGCAGGTGACGTATTAAATATTGTTATGTATTTATATTGTGTTTAAGCTGCAAACCTATATAATGTCGAACTAAGCTTCTTGAAAGGTGGGGCAATTCATCTGGGGTCACTTGTTGCCTCGACATAGCTCATCTCTAACCTAAAGGTATAGACTATAGGTCAGCGTTAACGTCGAACGCCAACGTTTCGACGTTCGTGTTAAGTCTACCTTGAAACACGGTAAATGGTGAAGTGTAAGTTTTTTGGTTTATCGATCCGACTGCAGTAATTTCAGTTACGGTATGAAAATAGGTAGATCTTTACACTCTTCGGTAAACTGAACAGTTGTAATAACTATTTATTCTAATTAAATATATTTACAAGCGGCTTTGAGAAATTTATTTGCCTTCAACTTCTCGAGCTTAAATCTATATTAATATTGTGTTTTGTGTATTAGTGTGTATGTCTGTCTATTTCTTCGTTACGCACAAACGCACAAAATGCACGATTTTTTCGAAATTTGGTCCATACCAAATTTTCCAATATCTCTATCCTTTAACGGAACTCGAAGTATCTCCATAGATACTTTATAGATACTTTGAGTCCCGTAGGTCATAGAATACTTTTACTCCGAACTACAGTTCCCGCGTTATAAACGAATCAGAGTAGCGGGCGTCACCTACTGGATGCTAATACGCTATATAAATATCCTCTCATCTGTCAAAAATGGGCGTCGTAATACGTACCTAATATAAATAAAAAATATAAGCCAGCTTATATTGTTTCTCTCCTTGTTAGAATTCTTACAACGTAAACAATAAAACAGAGATGCAAATAAATTAGTGTCATGACGTGATGTTCTAAAATCTGATAGAAATTGATAATATTCGTTTAATATTCGTGGGGCTTTGTGTCTAAACACACTAGGCCGAAGTTACGCGGCGTAAATTACGTGCGCAATGTCAAACGCATACAAAATACGGACGGAACTCGACGGAATAGTGTGTAGTCGGCAATTTAAAATACGTTGCGGACGTAATCATGCGGAATTTACGCCGCGTAACTTCGGCCTAGTGTGTTTAGACACTTAACCGTCACGCCATTTTCGAAAATTGAAAAAATTTCGAAAATGGCGTGACAGTTAAACGATTAAACTTATCCTACAGATCCGCTATCTTTGTCTGTCGTATACATTTTTCATTGTTCCAGAAAAAGACAACTATTTCTTGTAATGCCTATCTTTATTAGTATGGAAGTAAGCGTTCAATCTTTGAGCCGAAAAATATCGTCACATTCAAAACTACCTACTATTATGAGAACCAGGTCAATCGTGTAACTTCTAGTGAAATCGTCCATACTAAAGGGTTTAAGAAATTCTGAAAGGAAAAATCGGTAAAAGGAAAATGTGATCTTCATATGCAACCCTTGACGTACGAGGCTGTCAACTCACCCTGTTTATATGCTTAGATTTATGCTCTGATTATGCACAGTATATTACGGGTGAAAGTTATATACTTATTGGTAAAGGAAACGGTATACATACATAATATACTGCAAATTATTTTATTAGATACTTTTTACAAGAAGTCTCAGACGCATAGGTATCAGTTTAACTACAAAAACTATGCCCCTTAACCGGTTACACAGTAAATAACAATATTTAAGATATGCTTGCTTAACATTGAAAACACTGCATAAATATATCATGTAATTATTACTAAGGCATACGTAAAGGGAAGTTAACGAACTCAAAATATCAGTATAACCTTAAGCGTCTCCCAGACAGACGCGGGCAGCGGTGGCGGTCGCGGCGGCAGTCAGTACTGCCACCGCCACCGCGTGTGTCTGTGTCGTTCCTAGAACTCTCAAGTCATCCAACTGACCGCCGCCGCCACCGCCACCGCAGGCCGCGTCTGTCTGGGAGACGCCTTAAAAGAGCAGCAAAATATTGAAACCACTATGCGCTCTTTACCGTTTTAACGTTTTAAACCCAAGTACTGGAGCGTACTTAGGGTAAAAGTACTCGTATGCGAACAAACAAAATGTTTACAACGCAATCTAAAAGTAACGGTTAAAAAGTAACTGTGGTAGATATCAAACGGATGACGGCCATTAGTCTAGCCCACGTCAGAGATACAAACACACAAAGGTACACATAAAGTATACCATACAGTATTCACACTTACACACACCACAGTATAAGTAATACAGTAGATTGTCTTCATTCTGCGGATGTGCGGGGTGCCTGTGATTTAGGCAAGGTGTTGGAGTACCATCGAGTTTTAGTGGGTAGGGCTGCGTCCATTTACCATTAATTCGGGTGCAACGACTCTTGTCTCCCTTTCCTGCGACATTTTGCACGATATCTGTGAAAAAAAAACAATGTTTATACTAGATCATCTTTATATCTAGTGCTTTCATGCTTCTTTAATATTAGCTACATCTTTGTATGTTTCTGTGTTGAGGTGCTCCCTCATCGCGAGCATTCACGTATAATATTACATTTTAGATTCGACTTTGAGCATACCATGGCAATCTGATCTTCACTGTCATGTAGCATTGATGTTACAAGTTGTATCAAGATATTACATGATGATACATCATTACAAGTTGTACATTGTAATGCTCGGTTCTCCTCCCTCCCTGATGTAATGCTCGACTTTGTAACATTACATTACAAGCGAATGCTCCCGGTGAGCATCTTAAAGCGAATTTGTTGTCCTGGCTCTTGGGTTAAATGATTATTAATATTATGCTATGTGTGTATTCCCGTGTGCACGTTTTCGGCCAAGTCTGCCTGCGATCAATTCAACCGGAACTCTTGGCGTCCCCATAAACAGGGTGTAACAAAACTAAGTGATAATACTTTAGGGTGTGTACGTGTTCCTTGTAAAGAGTTCACTGTGATAGTAGCAGCGCTGAAAGACCGATTTTTTTTCACTTTTGTATGGGGAGGGCCCGAGCGTCACGAGTTTTCCCATACAAAAGTGAAAAAATTTGGTCTTTCAGCGCTGCTACTTACTGCTACAATGAACTCTTTGCAAGGACCACATAATATACACCCTAAATTAGTTTTGTTACAACTTACACCTTGTAATGGGGCCTTCATTCTACTGTATGCTATTTTGACTGTGTCTACACGGCCGAGCGGACCCGCGCGATACACGGCTCGGGAGGGCTTGTATATTTTTTACACAGATTTATGGTATGGATTTCGAGTACTTTTTTTCGGGAAAAATATACACACCCGGTTTTTGGTCCTTTAATTATTCCATACTAATATTGAAAATGTGAAAGTAAGCTAGTCCTTCTGTCTGTCTGTAACATCTTGCTCATTCCGCTGGACCGATTTTATGGAGCTTTAAGTCCTTGGAGAAAAGGCATTTATAACGGAAAAATGTACGCTTTTCCAGATGTTAAACAAATTGTTTCCGACATCGTTATGCTAAAAGGCACAGCTGTGTCAATATGAGGCGCATTTACACTCATGGCTTTTAGCATATCAAAATAAGAAAATCTCCCGCACAAATCGTACGTTCTAGTCCGTAGTTCGTAATGTGTAAAGTGCCTCATAATAAAATAACGATTCCCACACCGATTTCGGTGACTGTTTCCGGTGTCTGCTAAAAAACAGAGGTTCTTAGATAGTGTTTATTTGTGCACCTGACGTACTCGTAACAGTACTCTCATCTTTTATAGTCGTGTCGTTTATCCATCTCGGATTTAAACGACACGACGGGCGCGACTTCAGACACCGGACCAACTTTTTACATGTCCATGAATGTCCATCAACGCGACGCATGAATCACATAACTTTTAGGGTCTATTCAGACCGCAACGCGACGCGTAGATATGCATTTCTAAATTTGTATGGTTTTGACAGATTTCAATTGCGTGAGAGGTCATGCAAGACTTTCAATTCAATACAAATTTAGAAATGCATCTACGCGTCGTGTTGCGATCTAAATTGACCCCTAACAAACAATAAGGTCACCAGACTGCAGTGTCCTAATAAAACTTGGAAATAATATTTTTCCTAAGCATCGTATCCACAACAGACTCAAGGCTATTTTCTAATCCATTGGACCAAGGTGGCATTAACAAGGACTCAGAAACACTTCACTAAAACGTCTTCTAGCCCTTAAGACTTAGCGTTTAAAAAGCTCAAGGTATATAAACATTTAAAACCGAGCTCTTAGTGCCCTTTCAGGTTTACGAGACCTTATGTCTAGACTTCCTTTCTATGTCCTAGGTCCTAACGTTAGCACTTAAAACTAAGAGTGGAAGCATTAACACGACAGGTGTTTTAGCTCGAGGTGACAATAAATTTTAAATAACCCATAACGAAAATTCAGCCTTTTGCAGAAATATATTCCTTTTTTATCAAAAATTAAGTTGTCAAAAATCATACTTGGGAGTTGTAAGAATAAACTCAATAAACCAAATTTTAAATATTGTATTTAAAATTCTTGCCAGGACTTCAATAATAATCTATAAATATATTATGATCGTAACCCCAAAGTGCGCCACAAAATTTTATTAAGTCAAAGCGCACGGCCGTGCGCGGCCAATTTCCAGCAGGCCGCGCGCTTGCCGTGCACTATTTACACGAACCGTTTCGACGCACTTTTGACCCCCCTGTATCTCAGTTCCTATTGAGAGAACAAAGATAAAATTATACCTACGTAATTATATATAAGTACTTAAGCAGTATACCAAATTTCATAGATATAGCTTTGGTAGATTCTGAGTTATCTCCCTGTAAAAATAGCTAATTTTGGCACTGATTCACTCACTCACTCACTGACCGGTAATCAAAACCTCTAGGCCACTTCCAATAATGAAGACATGAGTGCATGAATGAGGTAAGTAACATTTTTGAAAATTTACGTTTTATTGCATAAATGTAGCTTTTAGGACATGGAAAATGATTTGCAATCAAAAAATTTTGAATTTTACGTATACTTACAAAGTTAGCCAGATGATGAAGCAGGTAAGTTACAAGGTTCGTCCAAATGACTATGCAAGAACCGGGTAATTACATCTCATATGCGTTGCAGTACGGGAGATCGCTTGAATATTTTACTTTTTTAAATAAGGAATATTATGTCGACTTTTTTATTGTTCTATTATTCAAAGGCATAGATAATTTAGTATATATTTTTTTTGTTAGCGTTTGGCTCTGACATCGGGGGTGTACTTTGCCACATACAAAGGTATAGTCAGTCTTCTTCATAATAATAATGTTCATCAACGTTTTTGTTTTTACTATATTATCGTCAATTATGATCATATCTAAAGTCTAGTCAAAGTCTAAGTAAAAGTCAAGTCAAGCAGTCAAGGAGTCAAGTCGGTTGATTACCCTATACTCTATACTGAAACTTTTGACGGAGTTTTGGAGGGACACAAAAAGCACGTTCCTGGAAGTTGCAGCACGTGCACGATAACGAATATGTAATAATGGTTAATATTCTGCCAATAATACACATTAAAACACAGTTAACAGAATAATTTAAGGAAAATAATACAAAAAAAATACAACAGTAATCTTTCACATTCTAGGCAAAACTCGAGTAGGTATATTAATAATGACACATTATCATCCACATATTTATACATATAATCAAAGGATATTTCATACACATCCATACTCTTTTATACTACGATAGTTATTTTATTAAAGACTAGGCGCTTTTCGTTGTTTCCAAACAAATTAAAATTTTGGAAAAACCTATCGTAACTTAAATGGTACCTACGTATAAAATATTTTGTTTTTGTTTTTATTATAATATTAAATTGTTGGAAATATAAAAAAATATTTAGGCATCAGTTTGGCTGTTTGCATTTATCCTGTGCTAATACTTTATAGCGTCGCGTCGCGTACCTAGTGTATTTATCACAGATTAAGGATATATAGGTAGATGTAGTCTTAGCCCGTCATCGCGTGGCCATTTTGTGCTTATTTTCATACAAGTAGTGTGCGTTTATTTTCTTGAATATTTCTATTTGTCGATCATTTCGAAGCACATTTAAATCTAGAAAAGAAAGTCATTTAGTTCATGATATCGATAAACTATAGTTCAAGTAATGAGAATCCGTAAACACACGTAAAAAGCTATGCAACTTTTGTAGTCAAATTAGTAATTAATGTGACATTTTTAGCACTAATGCCTTACATAGCACGAATAAGGGATTATTAAACTTAAATATTATCCTTTTTAGCTTACAAAAATACCAGTTGAAAAGTCCAAAAAACGTTGTTCAAAACTTACGTATTTAATGTTAAATCCACGTGTTTGAGGCATTCTTTGGCCATTCTTATGGTTTTTATTTTAGCGGAACCATAGAACTCAACAATTTCTAGCATAAAATGTTCAATAAAAACCTTTATTATCACTTTTATTACAAGAAATATGCATACCGATCACTCCTTTGTTATGTCCTAGTTAGTAGGACATAACATTACACGCTTTTGACGCTTGTACACTGATATAAGGCTATGCCATAAACCTATAATGCATAGACGAACAAAGAGTGCGAGAGAGAAGAAAATCCTTTATGGAATTATAACAAGATGAAAAGAGAGAGGCAGTTTAATGTGAACTGTAACCACTTTTATTTGACAGGTCGTCACAAGTCGACACGCGTTTTTGTGCCCTTTCAGTATTTGAAATTTATTGTTTAAATCGTTTGTTATTTTTAACAAATACTATTATATATAGCAATGATAACTTGTTCTGTGAGTGATTGCAGTGTAAATCATAGGAATAATCCTGAAAAATATACATTTCACAGGTAATTAATCTTCATGTCCTAATTGCTACGATGTGTTTATTTTTGCTATATTCTGTCTTTAGTTCTGTATTTCAAATAAAATAATATCAATCCTCCCTTTTACTTTCATATTTTGCGTAACTAAAGGTACTATTGTTCTTAAATTACACAATTTTTGAAGAAAAATTTTTCATAAAAATTTTTTACATATACGCTAGTGCTTGAATCAAATTTATCGATATACTTATCGGTATTTAACAATAACATAAAACCAATCTAAAAATGTAATAGGTGTGTAAGAGTATTATGATATGTATTTAATTTAAGAATAAATAAAATACTAAGTGTGTTGTTTACTTTCAACATTATATTTGCATTTCTAATAATGTAAGGGCTGATTTTTCAGATAGCTTTTACCTGAGTAATAAATAAGTAACTTTATAATGTGTATATTATTTACCCTTATAAGAACCTCATGTCATAACATATCCGACGATTGAAAAATCACCCCAAACGACAATGTGTGTCGTAGATACTTTTCAATCGTCACCTTTTTTTCTGCCAAATAAAATATATGGTACCTAATTTGAAATAGAAAATCTGCCAAAGTTGTATATTATTTATTTCTCATAGAAACTCAGGTAAACTAACTCGAACGCACAGTGTATTTTTTGTCCAAAAAATTGGCCATGCCATTTTTATTACTTAATTTTATAGGATTTGTGATTATAAATGCAGGACGAGAGTACCTGACTGCCCAATTCCTATAGAAGAATGCAAATTAGTACTTGAAAAAAAATTCTATGATTTCCAGAAAAAAACATAGAAACAGTTATAGCTCAAAAGTTTGATATTCTTTTAAGAATTTATTAATTGGTCTAAATAGTGTCTTAAAAGCCCTACGATAGCGAAAAACATCCAGGCTTTATTTGTTCAAGATAACGTATTTATGACTGACTTTATAAATTTATGTTTTAATTTTTTTAACGTCATGTCTTTTCATATTTGGAGTTGAAACTAAGACTGAAATATTCTTTTTATTGATACTTACTAGCTGTCCCGGCAAACGTTGTTTTGCCATTTAAAGTATATTTTCTACATCATCAGTTGATACATGTTTTACCCCCTCTTTTGTCCCCTAAGAGGGTGTGGGGTGGAAGGTCATACACCAGATGTAAAGTTGAAAAACACAGTTAATACCTAATATGAAGTAAGTCCACTAAAGAAAAAAGTTGTATACAAAATCTGACCCCTCTTTGGTCCCCAGAGAGGGTTGAGAGGGGAGGGGGGGGGGATTTTTATACACCAGATGTTGCGTTGGAAGAAGACAAACATAATATATCTGTGAAAACCGTATGCAAATTTGTGAAAACCGTATGCAAATCGGATCAGTAGTTTTCGTGTTAAAGAAAAAAGTTTGATACAAAATCTGACCCCCTCTTTTGTCCCCTTAGAGGGGTGGGGGGAAAAATTTTATACACCAGATGTTAAGTTGGAAGAAGATAAATATATCTGCGAAAACCACATTCAAATCGGATCAGTATTTTTCGTGTGATGCTGGAACAAACATACAGACAGACAGAAAGAGTGACAGACAGACAGACAGACAAAAAACTAACCACATTTTTGGCTTCTATAGCGATGTAGTGACAAAGGTGTAATTTCGGGTGTCATTTCATATCTTTTATGTACAGAATTTTCATTTCTACAACAAATATTGTATTCCTCCCGCACGCGCTTTGGTGACGCCTACTATCGTAATATTTTAATTTCGCCATAATTTCAAAACCAAACGTCCAATTTTAATCATTCAAAGACAAAATATGATCTACATAAACTGTACTTAGTGATAAAATAATTTATTTTGATAAGAATTAATAGCGTGAGTAAAATATATCCGTTTCAATTTAGTCAAAAAAAAATCAGGATTTTTAAATAAATAAATGGTTATTGTGCCTCACTCGACATAGATAGGTATAGTGTGTCGCGGACTTTTTTGTAGATATTTATAAGATCTACAATTACTTAGAACATTTTATGGTTCTATCTTTTATAGTTTAGGCAGCGTACGCAAAATAAGTAACTTTTCTAGCTGATTTTTTACACCTTGCGTCCGAAAAACTCAAATATCTTACGGAACCCTACTTTTTTCCAAAATAAAATGTAGCCTATGTTCAGCAGAAATAATGTAAGATTCCAATAGCAAAAGAATTTTTCAAATCGGTCCAGTAGTTTCGGAGCCTATTCGACTCAAACAAACAAACAAACAAACAAACAAATCTTTCCTCTTTATAATAGTAGTATAGATAACCCAAAAAAATGGGATCCAAATGAGGCGGGGCATCGGAGTTATTCAATTTTATATAATTTTGGATAGGGTTGTCACCGCATAGTTCACATAGTTTAATAATATTTGAAGTAGGTTTTTATATGCTCAAAAAAAACAAAGTTCAAATGAGTAAAAAATGTTGGTACAGAAATATTGACAACCCTAAAAGCATAGTTACCAAGAAAACTTTAGAAGCCTTTAACTTCGGTGCCCTTTATTATTTCGATCTAAATTTTTTTACACGAATTCTTGTACATATAAGTAGCAATTCTGTAAAATCCAAATAATTAGAAATACGTTCATAATAAATTAAAGAAAAAGAAAACATAAATCGTAAGTAAATCTTTAAACACTTATTTAAGAAATATGTAAATCAGGTTAAATTGTGTGTTTTTTTTTATTATTGTCGATCAGAATAATCAAGAAGACAATTAAGTAAATATTTAAAAAGTTATGGCAGTTTTTAATTTTATTGAAAAAAAATTAAGTGTTTTTTTATTGTTCATAATAAGAAATTAACACATGTAAATACTAATAAATTACTTACATAACATTTCTGTTCAAGATTTCCAAAAAAAAGGCATGGCCAATTTTTTGGACAAAAAATACACTGTGGAACGGACTATACTATCGATAGTAAAATATACATCACTAGCACACGCACACATTGACAGATCGAAAATCGTCACGCATTTTCGGGTTGTCAGGTGGTCTTTACGTCAGTATATTATAAGTCTATGGGCTATGCTATATAAGGCTAAGGCTATGCACTGATATAAGGCTATCCTGCTATAGTATCTCAATGGTATTTATTCTTTGGTCGCGTCGATACTTCATTCCAAATTCAAATGAGCGCGCTCCCGCGCCAAATTTGAAAATCGAACTAGCTATGCTCGACAAAGAATTTTTTATTGTAAGTACTTGACTGTTTTTTTTTACTAGGTATTATGACGTACAAGCCATAGTCGTGAAAACGCAGTTAAAAGTAAGTATAATAAAACACAATAAAAACTTGAATTAGTATATTGTTCTTTTAATTGTAACATTTGAATAGTGCATAATTTAAGTTATTATTAGTAATATACTTAAATTTATTTATTAAGTAAGGCTTCATTTTAAACAATCTATAATATATCAACTTTGAGAAACCCAAGACATTTTAAAAAATTAATTGATCTTACTAGTAAACTATAAATTGGGAAATCGTGTTTGTATGATCTTAAATGCTTCTTAACACTTAAACGGCTGAACTGATTTCGACGAAATTTGCTTTGGAGATTATTACTTTCATCATCTCGTTTTCTCTACTTAATTCCTACTAGATGACGCCTACAACTCAGTTTTGTTTACATTTAGTTTTCTAATGCGGAATTCCCTTATATAATCTTTCCCGTCTTTCAAAAGTATAATCCATTTTTGTTTAAATCTGTTTGGCCGTGAATTTATTGTCTTTTAAATTGAGTCTTGTTTCATCTCAATAAAAAAAAGTGATTTATGTGTACTTCATGCATTGACAGTCTTTACAGATTTTGTTGCATTTAAAAGTGAAGAACCGAGTAACTTCACATTTTTCCTAATTTATCCTAGAATGGAGATTTTTTTATATAATTTTTAACATAACAATAAAAACGGAAGATATTTACACCTCCTGATACAATTAACAAAAGCCATTACTTGATTTGTGATGAAAAATCATAAAAAGTTTTTTCAAAACTTTAAACGCGATTTACTCGAAATTCGAAATGTGTTACATACCTCATTCATGCACTCACGTCTTTAATTGTCCTAGCGTTATGAAATTTGGCACACAGGTCGGGTGTTATATGTAGATTACCAAAAAATTCTGAAATTTTAGAAATTTAAGAAATTGGTCAAGCGTGAGTCGGTTCATCTACGAAATTAGGAGGCTACTTCCAATGGTCCTAGCGTTATGAAGTTTGGCACATGATACAGGTCGTGTGTTTTATGTAGATTGTAGATTATCAAAAATTAAGAAATTTAAGAAATTGGTCAAGTGTGAGTCGGCTCATCTACGAACTATAGAGGCCACTTCCAATTATTATTGTCCTAGCGTTATGAAATTTGGCATGCAGGTCAAGTGTTTTGTGTGGATTAACAAAAAATTGCTAAATTTAAGAAATCGGTCAAGCGTGAGTCGATTCATCTACGAACTTAAGATGCCACTTCCAATTGTCCTAGCGTTATGAAATTTGGCACACAGGTCGTGTGGTATATGTAGATTTAAAGACAATAAAGAAATTTAAGAAATCGGTCAAGCGTGAGTCGGCTCATCTACGAACTATAGATAAAAATTCTTATGTACCAATGATACAATGAGAATACGATGAGGAGGGTGGGAGGAGGAGAGGGGGGGTATAAAATATTGTCATGTATAATGCACACTGTATAGCTTATTAAATAAATACTGTTTACTTAAAAATTTGGCTTCTATTGATAGTTTAATAAATAAAACTAGCGCAATCCATCGAAAGTATTGTTTATTTAGGGTATGGCATA
The DNA here is from genome assembly GCA_905404155.3 of Plebejus argus. Lineage (NCBI taxonomy): Eukaryota > Metazoa > Arthropoda > Insecta > Lepidoptera > Lycaenidae > Plebejus > Plebejus argus. Next base: position 2,739,120 of record FR989938.1, on the reverse strand, counting down.
AAAAAATTGATAAGATTTCTTGAAAAAAGTATTGAAATCCCATCAAAAACATACCTGTAAAAATGGGGCCAAGTTCCTATCGGCTAATTTTTGGCCTAAAAAAGAGTTGAAATCCAATCCAATGCTAAGTTCAGATGCACTTCATGGATCGTAATCATCTTCATCAACAGCCAGATCCATAATGCTTCTAAATTTGAACTTGGCAGGTTTTCGTGCTATACGTAACACTTGATTAATTGTATAATTAGATAATATAATTATATAGTTAAATTAAACTGCCAAGTTCAAATTAGAAGCATTATGGATCTGGCTGTTGATGAAGATGATTACGATCCATGAAGTGCATCTGAACTTGGCATTGGATTGGATTTCAACTCTTTTTTAGGTCAAAAATTAGGAACTTGGCCCCATTTTCACAGGTATGTTTCTGATGGGAATATAATATTATGAAGTCAAAGTTTGCATAAAATTTTCGTGGTTTGGACCATACTTCATTTGCCATTAAACCCTCGATCACAGATTCTCGGAAATCTTTTGTTCTTTTGTTATCGCGGTCTCATGCGACCGCTTGGGGCTTGGAAGGTTAAAGTTTAAATCGTGCTACACAATATTATCAAACATATTATAATAGTGTTAGGTACTATTATAAATAACGTAAGTGGCTATTGTCGCAACTCGCAACACACCTCTGAAACTTATCTCTAACATAATACGACGGCAATTTATCGCACTAGGGAGGTGCACCTGTACCCCAATTATTCTAATTTCCATCAACATCAATACAGCTTCATATTTTGTGCAATCCAGTCCGTTTCCTATGAAACAGCAAAATATTTCACCAAGTAATATCCTAAGGCTCTTGCGCTCCTGATACAGTCTTTAGATTGAACAATACAATACAAAATGTTTGTCTATGTTTGCGCATCTTAATATTGTACCATTGTATAGCAAACCTATCTTAAAACTGTCGTGTGTCTACTGTTTAAAACTGTCAAGTATACGTCGAATCAAACCCTTTGACCTTTGGAGTTTTGACAAATCTTGACTTTGGTTCGACGTATATTTAGGAATAATATTTTATTATTTAACTTATAACTTTTTAAATCAAACAAGAAACGTAGCAGCATTAATAAGCATTATAATAGTAGAATCAGGGTGCTGGTGGGAGTCGTTGTCCCAAAGTAAATGTGCGGTCGCAAATTTTACAGCCTCAAGTGCATACACGCTAGTGACGTCACGAAAATATTCGGTGAATGGTGCTGTATTATTCGGCAAAGTTGTTGATGTATTTTTTTTTAATCTTCTAAAGTATATAGGAATATAATTTTTAGTGTCTATCATAGTTTTCCTCTTTTAAAATTAAAACAGTACCATCAAAACAATTTATTGCTTTATTTTCGTCATATTATACATAAAACTTATAAGGTTATCGCGCCCTCGTAAGAAATAAGTTACATTGTTTTTGCGTTACGGTTGCAGCAACATGTTATATTTATTTAAGATAATTTACCACTTTCGTATACACTCATAATTTGCTGCATATTGTTACTGCATGTGTTTCCTTAACAACAATAACAAGTTTTATTTCATTAAAATCAGGTACTTAATGCGTCAACGTGTTCAGATGCGGTTCAACCGAATTTGTCTTGCACACCACCTCGTTGTAAAACAGCATTAAATAGTAAAAACTCCTTGTTTATGCGGTGAAAATTCTCTGAAAACGTTACGTTACGTTATGTTGAACGAGCTTTTATACAATAAACTGATAACTTTTAATTGAAATGATTTGTTTACTACTTCTTTGTGTTCTGTAATAACAAAAGTGTCCGTTTGGCGACAGTTTGCACCATTTTTCACAGTGATGACTTTACAACATAAGTTTATTAAACGTACAAATTTTTATTAAAGGTACTAAAGGGGGAAGGGATATGTACAACATATAAAATCCTATAGCGACAATTAACATAACTCGTTGACCTACTGTATGTACGCTGATTACTCACATAAACAGGGTTGAACTCGTAAAAAATCAAGCCGTAAAGCCACTGAGTTGCAGATTGACGAGATAACAGTAAAAAGTTTATTACACTTTCATATTTTGAGGACTTTAATATGTTACGATTATTTTATCGTGCTACCATAGAGTTTGAACGTCAATGTAAAATTGCCACTTTCAGCGAATTGTCAATGTTATTATATGAAAGAAGTACCTTCACACTAATTTTTAACAATAACTCATCTAATTGAAATTTCAGCAAGTCATTATATAGTCTTAAATCGTCAAAATTAATGTTACATTAATTCTATATCGTTTGCTTTTATTTGACACAGAAATATCATGTAGAAAAAGTCAATACTTTTAATTTGGGTCTCTTTAGTATCAGAAATAATTCCAAATGTTAAAAATTACAATTATTCTCTATTACCAACATAATATCGTGATTCGTGACATCGTATGATCGTACAGTGTAAAATCTTAAGCTTGATTAACATCAGACTAATGAGTTTTGAAAGAGCGAATAATGTCTTAAACTAATTACATTCATTTTAACAAAAATTTGAACTCATAATTTTTATCTAATTAATCTTAAATCTGTGGCTTTTAAAACATTAGTATCTATTAAAACTTTATTTGGAGAAATTCTCAGAAAATAGGATGAACTTCAAATTAGAATTTTGAAGATTGTAAGCATTAATAATATTAAACCTAATTGGCACGAGTTTCCATTTCTAAGTAAGCTTATGATTATCTTACGAAAATAGTATTTTTCGGGATAAAAAGTACCTACGCCTACCTCATTGTGCCTACCTTTACGATAAGTATTATTTTTAATTGCACATTATATTTTTTTTAACGCGCAAACGCGCCGGCTTGCGCTTGAAACGCGTTACGTTGCGTTACGTTCCGTTCGGAATAAAGCGAACATGTGCGCCAGTTAACATATTTTCTACTGACTCCATGCATTGGGATTTCCGAATATGGAGAACGAATTCGGAAATCGAATACTGAAAACGTATGAGGCCAGCTTACTCAGTGCTGGCAATAGTTCTGGCAACGTTGATCGATGTCCCTGAGTTGATGTATCGGCAGACAGTTCGTGCCAATTGATATGGTTTATGCTAAACTGTGATCTCAACTAATCCAACTAATACACGACATGGTAAATGGTAATGTAATCGCGTTATAATGTTATGTTAATTTTATAGGCAACGAACAGCAGGCTTACCATTGCCACCATAGAAAGGTTTATTCCTACGGTAAAGGAGACAAAGTGATGGATTGCAGAGGAAATAGCTGTCAGTTTGTCCGCAAAAACTGTCAGCATTTCTATTCTTTCGCATTTCTACTGCGGCCAAGATCTAGCTGTCCTACGTTATTTTGTCGGGTTGTCATGCCCCTCAGAGTAAGGACTAATAGCTTAGAGAGGGCGCTTAGAAGCTGTTATGTTCCCAGATAACTCTTAGTCCACATGTTGAGAGACCAATTTAATGATATTGAAATTACTTTCTGCCATTAATATCGACCTTTTAAATTAGTAGAATAAATATTCTCTAAAACAAACTCATCGTCTATTCTAGTCAATGTTAAATCATTAGGTACTAACAAAAATAATACTACCCGAAGAATTCCTCAATTATTAAACTTAAATCACACTACCTTCATTGAGTAACTAGAACTCTTGAATAGATTATTCAATTATTCAATATTCATTATCTCTCGAAAACTCAGTGGAAAATTCCAGAAGACTCATTCACGTCAACATCAGTTTGGGTGTTCGTATGAATAAGACATACATACTTCGTTAAGTCATGAGTTTTTCGACGAAGGTTAATAATAATTAATTATATGATTAAAATTGGGCAGGAAAAAATTTACACTGGTGTTGTGCCGTGGACTTGCATGGACCTTGGGTATTTCTCAATTCTCACAAAACTATAGAAGTCAAAATTTACTCTTTCAGCGCTGCTACTTTAACTCTAAATAAGGGACATTACTATCACTTTGTTACATCCTTTCTAAAACGACTTTCGTTTAACTCGCAACGCGCCTATTTCGCTTCATAATTAATTTTTATTTCAATTCAGAATCTCCAACCTACTACCAATCTCAAAATCTCGCAGTGGCAATAAAAGTCGAATCTGAAATATCTTCTGGTAAGCGCCGTTTGACGGGAATTGGCCATTAAAAACCTCAAAACGTATCACCCTACACCCACATCTATCTCAGTGTCGCATTTCTTTATTGGGACTTTGATAGGGCAGGGTAACCATCCCTTAGGATTTTACAGGACTTTGCGGTTTTTCGATCTAATTGGGCTTGATTGATTTTTGGCGACCTAATTAGAGCTGTACCGTTTTTTCAAAAGGGAAATACTTTCCGCATCGTTAGGGGATTGTGGACATCGGTCGGGTTGATGATGATGACGTAGGACTCCCCAGGCGCGGGGATTCCACAGTCCATTCCCCGCTAAGGCATACGTCAACTTTATTTTGTGTGATAATTTTGTAGATTTGGTCCAACACCAAGCAAAACTGCATGAATGAAATAGACGGATTTTGTGTTAGTTTTTAACTGGATATCGGGATCGCTATTTTATTTTTAAATGTTTAATTGTTCATTATTAAAAATTCATTAAAGTAGATAATTTTGGAAAGGTAACTTTACTCGACTACCTGAATAAAAGATAATTGGGAATCATTACAACTTGTTAAAGTTTATTATTTTTGGACCAACTCCAAGCTTTTGTAAACTCTGTATGCGCTGACTTTTAACTTCATAGGAGCTTTATAGCGGCTTTTAAGCCCGTGAAAGCGAGACCACAACGCCGTTTACGTAATATAGAAAACTTCGATAGCGCGATGCTGGATTGTGGCGCTTAGTTGTTCCCCTACTTATTTAAAATAGGCCTAAAAAACTAGGAAACCAAAAACTTCGCCCAACTAAAAAACCTTATCAATAGAGCAATCAGGCCCTCGGGTGAACACCAGAAAATTCTTTGCATACCTAAAACTTTCCGACCTTAATATGAGTAACACCGTTTCGTGTCCAGCGTAACTGGAACCCCGCAAGCCGTGACCTGTAAAGGTATTTCTATTGAACAACGAGTTTCAGGGGTCTTCGCTGAGTGGTTACGGGTTTACCTTGTTATTCGCGACACGCTCCTTCCACACGCTGCCAAATCGACTTAAGAATGTTAAAATAGAGCCCTTTTTTGATTCTTTGACCCAATAATTTAGATGTTCCACGTCTTATCAGGAAGGGAGTGAAGTGGGAAGATTTGATTTATGTTTTAAAGTTAGTAGGCACGTTGATACTCAGTGGTTCAGTTCGCGTCGACGTCTGAAGCCGTGAATTGGAATCCCGCCTGGGGAACAAAAAGTTTTTTTTTTATCATTATTTAAATAAAGTGTTTTTGCCATACATGGTATGCCAGCCCCTAAATTTTTAAAATTTTTATGGGTCATTAATGTGTTTTAAACGTTTGTATAATATAACCAAAATGTAGTTAATTATTGTATAGTATTTCCGTTATCTGGTACCCGTAACGCAACTTACCACGGGGCCAGACGTGGTGTGAAGCGTCCATTGATTAATATTTATGGACGATGTACACTTTTCTAATAAGTTGTGTATGTTTGAAATGCGCATGTGTTAAAAGGTTCCCTCTATGTCCGCATCGGGGCTTTCGTGGCCAGGGCCAAAAATTCATATTTGCCAGGGTATATTCGACTTTACATTTCACTAAAAAGCTTCAAAAGCTTATATCTTGATACTAGGGAGATGTTTGATTTGTTGTTTGTCATAAAAGACACATTTTCTTTTTCACGCATTTTTAATAGCCCGTAAGCAATTATCCAAATTATCCAACATTATTATCCCACCAAAACAAGTAATACTTATATTACTTACACTTATAAAACAACCTAACACATGTTGCTTCATCTTATCACAATTTATTGGCGTAATAACAGTCATATTATCTGCACGTTTTCCTCCATATCTCTTACATAAGCCAGGAAATTATTACCGTGTAATAGTTTAAGATACTTCCTCACTAATATCAGAAATTTGAAAGTGTCTATCTGTACCTGTTTGCATATAAACCGCTGTAACACTTTGACACTTAGATACTTCCGAGAAAGGTAATAATCACTACATAATATTATAAAACAAAGTCGCTTTTTAGGGTTCCGTACCCAAAGGGTAAAAACGGGACCCTATTACTGCGACTTCGATTCTGTCCGTCTGTCTGTCTGTCTCCAGGCTGTAACTCAAGAACCGCTATAGCTAGACTTCTGAAATTTTCACAGATTATGTATTTCTGGTGCCGCTATAACAACAAATACTAAAAATTTCACAAAATCCTCAATTATATGTGTAATTTAATATTAAATAATAAAATTAAAATAAAATAAATAATTAAAGGGCTCCCTACGTGCGCGTGTCCGACTCGCACTTGGCCGATTATTTTCTCTCATGTCCCTTTGTTCACTTTAATCAACCAATTTATATGGCACAGTATGTTGTTCTCTATATGTATAATGTAATATGGTTAAAAATGCTGCTCGATACAGCGTCCTGGAATTGCAGGCAGTAGGCACTCAAATACATAGTTCAACTATGTCTGCACTCTGCAGTCGATGCACTAAGTGTGTGCGCAATACGCAAGAGCAATCTCTATTTCTTTTACTCTCGTAACTCGTAAGTCATAACCCTGAGCGAAGGATAATCGACACGACTGGCAAAAGATAATGCATGCATGAATCTGCATTGCATGGAACCCTTTAAAGCTGTTGTCAAAAGTAATTATAAACATGAAACGTATTAATAAAGTAATTTTCACCACTGACAGACATTTGCAACGTTCCTTTGAGTAGATTTAGTTATTGTAGGTTGTACGCATTGCGGTTGGCGCCCAAAGCGCTAACTTACACAAAGCCCTGTTACAAACTTGATTTAAAGTATAATTAATTTCAAAATGCCATTCCAGTCCCGGCTAATAAATTAAGGACTGGTTTTACTATCTATTATCACGAACGTAACTTTATTATTAATTGTAGTTAATGTTATAAGTGGTATAGCTTGCGCACAATAATAGGATCGCTAGGCAAAACTGGAGAGAATGATTGCATTCAGAGGCGCATTCAGTACCTAACATTAATAATTCTCTTGGCCCACCAAAGAAACCTAAAAACCCTTCTTCCATTTTTGTCGAAGGATCTATAAGTTGTGCAAAGCCTAAACAAACTTGAAATTGACATTCTTAAACGCGGGAATCGAACCTTGAGTCAATAACCACGATCAAAACCACTGGACAACAGTGACGTTTCATACGTTTGTAGTTCTATTAGAGGTGCGTACAAAATGGTTAAAATTTCCTCATTTTGGTAACAAAATACGAAAATACTTTTGCACCATCTCTTAGGTAATTTTGCAGGATGATATTACGTCCATTTAAAATTATATTCTCGAAATATTTTCCGTAACAAAAGACACCCATAAGTATTATTTTCGCTGTTAAAATATTTTGTTTAATTCATTAACAAGATTAAATAAATGAGCAGCGATATTTCTGAGCCCGTCCTACAGAGGTTCACTCCATTTACTGGGCGTTCTTCGCCGAATATTAATAAAAGTATTTTATTTAATTGGTACTTTTTTACATAAAGTATAAGTAAGAAAACTATTTTATTAGTTTTAAATAAAAATAAATCTTTATTCCAATTTTTGAACACTACACAACCACAATAAAGAAAAAATACAAAACAAAAACAACATAAGAGGAACAACTTCACTAACAATATGTTACGCCCTAGAAAAAGCGTCGAGAAATTTTTTGGAACCATGGGATAGCCGTAAATTTTTCCGCGATAATAAGTAACCTATGTCACTACCCGGGACTTAAGGTACTCTATACTAAATTACATTGATATTATTCTTCTAATTTAGTACCACTAGAATGTACTAATTTTACTTCTAACAATAATTAATTATTGTACACAGACGTAAACTAATAAATATACTACGTCATTAAACCTACGTGGTTTTTTGTAGTGCTTAATAGATTTTGTTTTTTTTCATTGTTTGTATTGATAAAATAAATAAATAAATAAATAAAATAACATCTAAAACGAGTCAGCGCCTATTGGCTATTGATTGAGAGGTAGCACAGTATTCTTACTTCAACAAATTATTTACCGACTGTGCGAAAACAGCAAATATCTTTTTAATCACACTCGCGGGCGTCGTTTAAATGTCGGAAAATGTGTTCAGACATTTTAGTTCTATTCCATTCACGTACTTTGCGAACGGTGCTCAAAACATTTATGATTTATATACGAGCGTCGGCGCAGAATAAAAACTATAATCCTTCATGTCACAATAGTCAGACGTATTGTATGCGTATTTTACGTTGGATTTGCTGCACAGTATGGTTAATATACAATAGAAAAACTCGGCTATCCTTGAAGTCTTTGCTCAACCTATATTGTACCTATATACATAGAGATGAGAGAAATTTTATGTGCGTGTGACGTGCATAGTAACACTGAGCGCATAGCTACTTCTGCAGCTTATACCGATGCGTACGAGCGCTCGATTTAAATCTACCATAATATATTATTCATAATAATTTAATTCTGAATCGTCACCAAGACATCTGTAGGTACAAGTTAGGTACAGATGTCATTCGTACGTACAGGCACAGTATAAAACAGTAGAACACCTTTATACAAACACACAGCTCTATGATCCGTTCAAATGTGTGCGTGCCTCGTGTTTTCTACGGCCTTGTTGAGAAAGTTTGAGACCATTGCCTATCAAGAACTCGTTATCTTGCTGTTATTCGTCTACTATTTCCAAAAAAGTGTTAGTCCGGCGAAGTTCGTAAGTTAAATGTTTGTTAAAACCCGTACAAAAACGTTATATTAGTGTTACAAACGAGGTCAATACCATAAAGTTAATGTAATATTAACTTTATGGTCAATACCAAAGACAAGTCGCTTTATGTTAATAACAGTGATAGTCTTAATTAACGTAGATAGGACAAATTAAATTATTTATTTAACCGCTTATTATTTAAAATTACTCACGGTAATTTTAAGTACAGATATTATTTGTCGTTACCTTAAATCTCTAAAATATAATTAGAAATAATATATAAATAGAAATTCATATTTTATAATTTATATTTGTTATTAATAATTTATAAACAACAAACAAAAAAATATCAACCGTAAGGGGGTGCTTAAACCTCGTTAAAAATAAACCGTAACCCAACGGATATTTTAAATTTTACCCATCTAAGTTTAAAAAAGTCCAAAAATAAATTGGATTTTCGTGACTCCCCGCGACTTAGAGCCTTATCTATTAAAATCTACCGCCTGGCTGAATTATGATCCCAAAAACAACTGAAAACTCCACTCTTAACTTCAATTACTTGGGAATTTTCGGCTCCGTCTGCCACCCAAGTGGCCAGTGTTCTAATATACTGGCCACTTAAAAAGTCATCTCAGGTTGGTTGTTTTTTCGTTAAATTAGAATACTTATTTTATATATTGGGACAATAATTATTATATGGTATCCATTATACGCTCATGCAAGCGTCAGTCAATTCCGTCAATCTAACAAAATGAATTATGTTTGAATGATGGTGACTGATGGACTGACGAATGTAGGTATCCAGATTTTCGTCAATCAGCTTCATGCAACCGTCAGTCACTGTGGTAAAACTGACAGCAAAACCTACCGTCTAACGGTGTGATGCCTAAGATAGATATCAGATGTGTTTGGAAAACATTCTAATTACATTGTGAGTAAAACGTTAAAAATAAAGGTAAGTATAATAGGTACGTAAGTTGGTAGGCACTTTCTTATTTTTTAATTGTCATATCTTATGAGCTTATCATGTAACGTCTTGAATAAAACAGAACTTATGTAAACAAGTTTCTGTTGGATTTCATTTGGCGTGTACAACTTACTAGTTTATGTAACCCACCTCTTGAAAACTCGCGTTACCAAAATATTTTAATCCTAACAGGTTTTGTTAATATTATCCATAACATTTTTGTGTTATTAGAAACAAACATGATACGTTTTATAGTAATAAACAGCCATTTTAGGGTTCCGTAGTCAACAAGGAACCCTTATATTTCTTTTATGTTCACTTAAAGTGACCGCTAACTTTATGAGATTTAATAAAACGCCTCAATCTCGGCTTCGAGCTCTGTAGACAATATTTTATTACCCAACTTCCAAAAAAGTGAAGATTTATTAATGTAAATATTTTCAAGTGGGCATCTCAGTGGGCATAATATTAGCTAAGCGTGGATTGCACCAACATACTTTAACTATAACTTTAACTTTAACCATAACAAAAAGTTAAATGAACTGTCAAATCCCTAGTAAAAGTCCATTATGGACGCCATATTTGACGACAACCTCAACTTTAACTTTAACTACGCCTGTCCAACTCACCCTAAACTAAACTGATTATATTATTATGACGTATATGCCCGGATGTAACAGACCAAAATGATACTAATACTTTAGGGTTATAAAGTGCCCATTCCATTAATATATAAATTACTAGCTGTTGCCCGCGACTTCGTCCGCGTTAGTATAGTAGATCACGTCCCAAGTATTATTTTTCAAAAATATGCAACGTACAGAATTGACTTTCCTACGTTTTTATTATATGTATAGATGTATAGATATGTATAGATGACTTAGTTTGTTCCTACTAAGGATAATTAAGACGCAATACAAACTCCACGATACCTTTTAATTATGAACAAAAGTTTCATGAGGAATAGGGGGGGGGGGGTTTGGGGGTGCGCAGCCCCCCCTAAACAAACGACACTGGAAAACCGTATGTGTAGTTTAGTTTTTAACTTTGTTCTTAAAAAAGATGTATAACGCCGCAACACCGCTTTGTTTGAAGCAAAATTTGGGGAGGCAGGGGGGGGGGGGTATATGGGGGCGAAGCCCCCCCCCCCCCCAAGAAAAGACCGATGCCAAAGCTCCCAGCATGTTAATCAAAAGACACTCGAAATTTGTATAGAAAAGATAGACAAAAGCTCATAGCATGGCAAGGAGTAAAGATAGATACAAAGTGTGAAGGAGAAATTTGTAGGAAATTTTATGGGCTTTCGTTACGTACCGGACATTTTTTCTCTACAACGCACCGTTTTAGCGATATGAGCAAAAAACTAAAAATATTGAAACTTGAGCCCCTCCCCCCGCCCTAGGTGATATCGTCATAATATATAGCCTATGTGTTGACCCGACCTCTATATAATATTCGTGCAAAATTTGAAGTAAATCCATTCAGTACTTTCTGAGTTTATCCCGGACATACATACAGACAAACAGACAATCAGACAAACAGACAAACAGACAAAAATTCTAAAAACTATATTTTTGGCTTCCATATCGATTGCAGATCACGTCCCAAGTATTATTTTTCAAAAATATTCAATGTACAGAATTGACTTTCCTACGATTTTATTATATGTATAGATATAGAGTTCGAAAGATTATTTTTTGTATGGGCACATTCTGACGCTGTGGTGCTTGCCCATACAAATAAAAAAGGTTGCACTCCGGGAGTGCCGGCAGAAGTGAAAACTTGATTATTAACAACACTACTCTCCAACCGTCTTACGGTTTTTCGATCAGTACACGTGACCTGCACGAGTTTCACAGTTTTCACCCATCCCACAAAAGTGCGCAACGCCGCTAAAGAAGTTATCACTTCAAAAACTCTTTCAGCGCTGATATTTTCAGAGCGTACTCGATATAATTGTATGGGTACATACACACCCTAAAGTATTATCACGTTGTTTTGTCACACCCTGTACATAGCAAACGAAGCTCTTATTAATTCCAATTTGAAGATCTGTAACTTAAAATTGATTTCCAACTCTTACGAAAACCGCAGTAAAATAATCCATAAAATAACGGAAGCACTGCTTATATATACGCAGAGTCGGCAAATATTAATAGAGGATAATAAAATAAAGTCCATTCGAGATGAGAATCAATCAGGGACCCGATCAGTCGTAATCGATATCGGTATAGGCCGAGAGATGAACATAAAAACGTTTGTAATGTTTGACGACCTCCGTGGCTTAGTGTGTGTTCCACATTATTTCCATCTTGCTCTGTCTTCTGCAGTGAAGCGGCGGTGGTTGTTTTTTTTTTTAGGGTTCCGTACCCAAAGGGTAAGAACGGGACTCTATAATTACTGAGACTTCGATGTCTGTCCGTCTGCCTCCAGACTGTACCTAGGAACCGCTATAGCTAGACTTCTGAAATTTTCACAGATCGTTTATGTCTGTTGTCGCTATAAGAACAAATACTAAAAACAAAATAAAATTAATATTTAAGGGGGGCTGCCATACAACAAACGTGTTTTTTTTGGCCTATTTTGCTCGATATCAATAATGGCAACAGTGTAGGCACTTGAAATTTTCACAAAGGCCTTAATTAATATATTGTGTACTTTAATAATTAAAAATAAAATTTAAATAAAATAAAAATTTAAGGGGGGCTCCCCCCAAATACAAAAAACACAATTTTTGGTCTATTTTTGCTCTATAACGGTACGGAACCACCGCACTTGGCTGATTATTTTTTATCGGATCGAAGCTCGATAAAGGCCCCTAAGATATTATGAGCCTCTATAACTCGTATAATTCCCAGCCAGCTCCTGGCCAGCAGTAAACAATAGCGGGATATCTATTTCGCGGGAGATCGCCTCTCCCATTGTTATGGCCGGCCGACTCTCATTACAGACTTGACCTCAGTTGACCTTGGCGAAATATTGCAAAAATATTTCATACTTTCAGGTTTCGAATATCTAACATCAGAAGACGCCTACGCAATGGTATTTAATTCTGCAGTAACAAGATTTAAAATTTAAAGTGTTTAACGTGTTTATAAGGCTAGTTTTATCATTAAGCGTTTGGCAGCGCCGTTAGAGCGCACGCGTTCGAAGATGTCGAACGAACGAACGAACGGCGCTGCTCAAACGCAACTACTACCCCCATACATCTTCGAACGCGCGGCGCTTTAACGATAAAACCTGCCTAATAATTCATATAAAGGGCAGCTTCGCGTTGGGCCGTAGTGGACCAATACAAGCAAATACGAAAGAGTATAGAATATTCGTCTACGACTGTCCATGGCTCATGAGTCATGAATCATGATAGAAAATCGTGATTCATCATCGTCCAACGCAAAACGGAAAGAAAGAAGAAGAAAGAAGCGTTGGGTAGAAGAAGTCGCTTGAGAAACTCTGTATAACACATTTATAAATCTACAAAGGATCTCTCAATATTAAACAAAATCACATAATACAAACATTTAAGCAACATAATACTAGCCTGTCACACCCTCATTCTGGGAAGTATACAATTATTGCGTTGCTTTTTGTGTAGAAATCCTTTTCTTAAGGCAGCGTACGAAATTAAGCTATTCAGCATTGTTGAGGATTAATAATTCCCTTTCTTAAACGTATCATGTTTGTCAGACGGCGACCCAGCTCAGTGTGTTTACCCTTAGAGTGGTTTACACCAGACGATATATCCATATCGATCGTCCATGCGATAAAAAGGTAAAAACATTTTAAACTAAATAAGGGGAAATTAAATTGTTTATCGAACATGCACCTGTACGTAACACTGTGTCAACTGATATAATATGATCGAATCTTACATAATAATTTTATATTGCTGCACTGTAATTTGTATTATTATCGCAATTATGCTTACGCAACTCTGTGGCGCATAACTTAGTTTTCACAGGAACCGCGCAATAAACACTTACATTTTGACGTGATAAAAATTATCCTATGCCCTGTCCGGGGTCTTAAAATATCTACTATAAAATTTTGTCTAAATAGGTTCAGTTTTAAGCCTGAAGAATAGACAGACAGACACACTTTTCCATTTAAAATGTAAGAAAGGTTTTATCTAGCCCAATATCTCATTAATCCCAAATGATATCGTATCGGATCGTCTGTGAACGCTCCAACTTGACTCGCAGGTCACGTCACAGCCTTTACAAACGCCTTCAACCTTTTCGGCCATAATACTTTTATTAATATTAAAATGTACAAGAATCTCTGATAGAATTGCCAAAACAGTGTAGCTTGACAGTTATAATAACAACATATTATGCGGTTTCTTTTTTGGTACATATTGGACCAATACAAAAGATTAAGAACGTATAGACGATAGTCGTCTATCCCCCCGATGGTTGCTCGCCTTGTCGTGGCGGTGGGGCTCTAGTAACCGCGGCTTGGATAACCGCGGTGAAGCGAAGAGGCAACCAGGGCCGGCCGGTGTCGCCGCCTGGCCCGAGGAGGGCGCTCCCAGCGGACTGGAGGAGTCCGCTGCGGATGCGCACCGAGGTGGGGCCGCAGAGGAAGAGGCAAGTAGGTATTACGGTGCGCCGCTTGCCCTATCCTCTGCGGCCGAGGTGTGGTCGGTGGCAGAGCCACAGTTTACCTGATCTGCCACATGGCCTCCAAGTAGCAGACTCGGGGGGCGTCTGCTACAGCCCTGGTGGGGGCCGAGGAGGAGGGCGCACGTGTTGTGCGCCCATCGTGGAGTCTTCGGACCGCTGGCGGGGTCGCGGATGTGTGTATCGTTCCCGTGGCCCCGTCAAAAGGCGGCGTGGCGGAAGATGGGGGGGGGTTTTAGTGGGTATACCGTGGTCTCATTAGCTACGGGAGTCCCACATCACCGCTCGGGTCGCCCCCTGCGCCTGGGTGGTATGCGTAATGCATTTCCCCCTCCGGGAAAAAAAAAAAAAAAAAAAAAAAAAATAGTCGTCTATAATAATAATTATTGTCCAAGGTGGTCATTGTTTGTGGGATGTGCATTGTGTATGTACCGAGGAAATTGATTCCTAGGCAGTTGAAAGACCAACGTCATTTGGTTCCGACCATGTCAATCATTCATGTCAATTCAATATTAATTGTGACCTGTCGGCTGGGTTTGACGATAACGCGAGCCCATTTGACAAGGAATCAACTTCTCTGATAGTAACATCCAGAAATGTATGCATAGGCAGTGTTGACAGACCTACCGCGTCATTTAGTCGGATCATGTCAATTCAATGTTATTTGTGATCTCTCGTCTGGGATTGACCAAACTATCCGTCCGACATCTCACATCTTAACAGCTTCACAATTATTATTATGATAATAATGGCTATCTAATATACCAAACATGGAGAGGAGTCTATAAAATGACTGGGTATGTGGAACTGTCAAACTTGATGTCATTGTGTACTCATCAGCCTACTTTTTAATTAAGTAGGTGAAATGAATGCGTAGTGAGAAATCAGGCCAAACTGTATTCAACTGTTTGACAGTCATGTTATAGGAAATATTTGCATATATATAGAGAGTCGATTTATCTATGCGACAAGTCGTTTGAGTAAGTTAATACTTAATCGACTTACAGCTTTAAACGGTCGATTTTCACCACGCAAAAGTAATCTAAAACACTTCCTTGCATGTCGGTTTTCGTGATGGTGGTTACATTCATTAAAACTAAATCATCTACGCATCCTTGAAGTTCTATTTACACGGGAGCACTCTTTTTAGGGTTCCGTACCCAAACTCCAAAGGGTAAAAACGGGACCCTATTACTGAGACTTCGATGTATGTCTGTCTGTCTCCAGACTGTATCTCAAGAACCGGTATTTAAACTTCTGAAATTTTGACAGACTATATATTTAGTATTTGTCTACCTTCACAGTATTTGTCTGTCTTTTGTACTAGTATTGTTTTAAAAATCATGATTGTTAGTATTGTGTCGTTATGTCGTATTTCTCTTTTTATGTTAAATGTAGTTATTTTGTGTAATATTTAAATTTTTGTTGAATAAACGTTTATTTATTTATTTATTTATTTATTTCTGGTGCCTGTCTGACTCGCACTTGGGTATTTTTTAAATTTGTTCTCATGACACATTAAATGCTGAAATAACACAAAAGAACTCCCAACTAGCACAAAATATGCGTAAAAATTACCAATTTCATAACTCACTGATTATAAATCCGGAAATTTTCTGTTTTTATTGAGCGGTTAATATAACAACGGGATTATAAACACAGTTAATTAACGCAGATTTTATATGGCTTGTAAAATATTCTAACCTAAAACAACAAGATAAAATATAAGCTGACAGGCTCTATTAATCAATTATTTTTTGTGAAAATTATCAATTCGGATGACAAACAAACCAGATAAATATTATAATAAACAGTGCGAATAAATAGCTGCGTTTCTCAAATTCTGAAATAAAGTAAATGCTCTTCATAGGTACTTATAAAACACAAAACTTTGGTTATGTTATTCTAGACTATAAGTACCAATTAAGAAATTGAATTTATGTGAAACCAATACACAGTATACATAACATAATATACAGTAGACCATCTTTAAAGATCGCCCGAATTAAACGCATGAACATAATATTAATAATTACTTACATTTTAGAGTATGACCATGATTTTCTGAAGACAGAAAGGAAAGCTATATTTCTCAGACCTATGATCATTTTCATGCATATTATTCTCGATGACATTAGGATAACTGCACGAACTCGTGCTCAAGCTCCTGATAACATTGAAGATTCACTGCCATGGGCCATATTGGCACTTCGCGATACGATATAATTATCACATTTTTTCACATCTTACTTAGCTGTTGAAACTAGCGAATGTAATAATACTAACTGCTGAACTCAGATACATTTAATGGTGATTAACCTACAATTTCATTAAAAGTTTGACAGATAATATATTATGAGGCTTATGTCAAATTTTCAAGTTAATTACATTTATGTAACTAATATTCGTCTCTGAGTGTGGCAGTAAGCACTCTGAACAATGCAATAAATGCTCATGTTAAACTCGACTCTCTCTGCATTGCACTGATTTCAAGGACACAACCGAGTTACACTACTGTATTATACCATGTCGATATAAAGCCGGCTGTCATTGGCAGCGTTTTATTGGGCCGGACCACGCCATAAAGAGCTGAGATTACTCCGATAGACCTCTTAAACCTTAATTTGGATTTTTATTTAGCCGACGCAAATTCAAATTAAAATTAGAGCGTTTAAGCACTTTTATAATCTTAAAAGTATTTTAAACTGTAGCTGTATATTAGCCGTATATTTTGCGTATTTAGAGGTTGTGCGATTTTAGCAATGATTTTAGGGTTTATCTTTCATACTATTAATTAACGTTACTATATTTTATGCCTCATGGGCTATATTGAAAAGCTGATTAATAGATCAACGCACAGGTTTATGAGTTGCGACTTATCCTTATATTTTGTACACGTACCTCTTATGATGTAGACAACTGATTTTTAAAAATTGTGAGCCCCAGTAAATAGTCAATCAAAGTTTGTTATTATAACTCGGAAAAAAGTAGCTGTGATATACGTGGATGGACAGACAGACAGACAAGACGAATCCATTAGGGTTTCATTTTATGCCATTTGGCTTCAATCTTTCGAGACTCAAACTTAAGCTATCTAAAAACTTATTTCCTGCGGGCTTAAAAAAACAAATATAAAATTGCAACAATATTGATAATAAG
The DNA here is from genome assembly GCA_905404155.3 of Plebejus argus. NCBI lineage: Eukaryota > Metazoa > Arthropoda > Insecta > Lepidoptera > Lycaenidae > Plebejus > Plebejus argus. The sequence continues at coordinate 2,721,491 of FR989938.1, read as the reverse complement.
TAATAAATTAATAGATCAGAGGGGCTATTACGCCCTCTTATATACATCCAGTTCCCAGCCAGTTTACAGGCCGTGTCTATGCAACAGCCTGTAAACTGGCTGGATATAAGAGCTCGTAATAGCCCCCCAGGTCTCAATAGAAGGCTTCGTGGCTGCCGCTGGCAATGTTTTGTCTGCCAGACAAAGAGGCCGATATGAAATCTTGCCATATTGCTATTTATAACTTTCCGTAATAGTATATTTTTATACATGTAATCTGAAAATAATGTAGGTTCATAATTCTAAACTTAAAGGTTTGTTTTCAAAACATAATCATATAATGCAGATTTTGTAGTTGGTTTTAGGTTTTTACTGAAACCATTTATACTACGAGTATTTCAATTTTTAAGAGAAATATTATGTTAGAAGTCATAGAACATAAAACTTACTTACCTCTATTCTCTATAGTGTGCTTTTTCTGTATATATAAACCTATCAATGGCCTAGAATGTCGGTTACAAAAAAGTCATAGAACCTTTTGTCCACAAATAACTTGTCCCTCCAACGTGTCAGCCCATCTCTTTCGCGTTTTTCGCCTCTGGTTTAATAAAAACGCAATATTGTATGCAATTGTTATTTTTTAATATCGTGCCAACAATGGCTGGATGACATCAATCCTGAACCTAATATCCATGACGTTGACTAATGGTGTGTTTTGATGTTGATTCAATGACTCTATATCCGTAATAGGATGTTTTGGCACGTGGATGAAACTTGAGAACAGACTGCTTAGTCAAAACGGATTCGCTACATTCTTCGTAACATGTTAAAAGTTAAAATGTATGGAATTTCAGAATGTCACGGCGCTTGCGATTCGCTGTCATCCTTGTCCGTCATGAGACTTTTCTATTATACCAGACAACAACAAACAGCGGGGCTAAAATGGTCACATGTAGGGTGGATTGCACCAGAGGCGTGGTTAAAGATCAAGTTAAGGTTATCGTCAAATATGGCGTCCTTATTGGACTTTTACTAGGGAATTGACAGTTCATTTGACTTTTTGTTATGGTTAAAGTTAAAGTTAAAGTAAGTTGATGCAACACAATCTAAGTAATTCCTCTGAATCAATTCACCAAATGAATTGTCAAAACTGTCAAACTCACGAATGTCAAATTAGTACGAATTTAGACATCTGATTTGTAAGCAGAGTGTCAATTTTTAAAAAATGAATCATATTAAGATTCACAATATGATGATCCAAAGCGACCATTTTAGCCCCGCAGACCTAGTTTAGTTACGCCGAATAAATGTTTTAATAATAATATGATGGCTAAGGACAACCAAATTCTGATTCTACGGATCAAAACTGTATTTAATTCTAATCTAAGGGCCAACGCGGACGTACAACAGAAATTCCTATAGTAGACTATCACACGCAAAATAAAGTCCACTTTCGCCCAAAACATGACTGTACACGGAAACAGTCACGTTTAGTGAAAAGTAAACTCTATTTGGAGCACTGTTTGGTCGACTATTGCATGTGGAAATGCTCAGTATGGCGTTAATTTGCCTTTGTGACTATGAGCAGGCCATGTTAGATATTGTCATATTTCGGCTGGACACGTCTAATGGCCACTTAGAGCCTGCGAGTGATCATTGATTGACCATAATGAACCAGCTCATATGAACCGTGGCTATAATAAACCTAGTATGAAACGGTCGTGGAAGAAGAAACAGGAATATTGAAAAAATTAAGAGGTTTATTTTACTGTACTAAATTGTAATCTAAACCAATAATATTATGAATGCAAAAGTGTGTTACTGAAAATGCTGCACCGATTTTTTTTTAATTTGATTTAATTCATCAAGTCCCAAGCGGTCGCATGCAACCGCGATAGCATGCAACCGCGATAACAATAGATAAGTAGTTTTTTTCACGATCGACGGGTTAAAGATACTTTGAGCCCCTGGAAAGGACATAGGATACTTTTTATGATTTATCCCAGAAAAATTTACGGTTCCCTCGCTATAAACGAATTTTTGCGCATCAAAGTTGCGAACGTCGTCTAGTTTATATTATTTTTTCTTAAAAATGGCAATTTTGATTGCTTAAGGCGTCTCCCAGACATACGCGGGCAGCGGTGGCGGTCGCGGCGGCGGTCAGTTGGATGACTTGAGAGTTCTAGGAACGACACAGACACACGCGGTGGCGGTGGCAGTACAAACAACTGACCGCCGCCGCCACCGCCACCGCTGCCCGCGTCTATCTGGGAGACGCCTTATATATTTTGAGGTAGCTCGCGCTCGCTCGTAGACCTAGGGAGACTATTAGAAATAATGACCACTGAAAATGAATTAATTGTTTTTAAATTGAATAAATTATGGTAGTTAACTTTATTACTAAAGTTTGGAGTTATAAATTTACAATTTTAATGTAAGTCTAACGTCAAAAGTGCCGGCTGCTTCGTACGACGGAAATAGAAACCGCGACAATCGTGCATTCTCTCGCAACAAAAAGTCAGACCTTCCCTGCAATCACTGCACCGATTCGCATGAAATTCGGTATAGATTTATTACGAATCCCGGGACAAGATAAAACATACTTTTTCTTTCGAAAAAAAAAACGGTTTCGGAACGAGTAACTCCGCAAACGAACGCAATATCTAGGTCGTAATCAAAACACAGCCCAGTATTTTGTCCTACTTAGCACTTAGGCGACCTAATCCGGTGAAATCATTATAACATAATCATAAGACCCTCGTAAATACGCACTAAAGATCGCTATTCACTTTAACGGCC